>JAJONZ010034717.1:0-11518 GCA_029582445.1 Solanum paucissectum | reverse complement strand
CAAAGAGAAGTATACATCAGTTTAAACTCAAAAACCAACTAACCAAACAGTCCAATACTAGCTTACAACTACAGGATATAAAGAACTCAAGGGAGAACAATCAGATTGGCAACAAAGTGCTTGCCAAACTTAGGCTAAAAATACTTTATTCGGAACTGAACATGTGAGACAACAAAGGACTCAAACAATACTAAACTTGCTAGCTAGTTAGTACACAAAATAGGATAAAATTTAAACATAGAAAATAATATGAACTTCAATATAACCTTAGGAACTCACAAACTGGTCACGTAACCTCATTCAAAATGCAATAATGACAATCGAATACAATGACCATTTTCACATAGAGATACCTCATTCAAGTAACTAGAATGGATTCCTATCCAAAAGAGTAGAAACTGATAGACATTAAATGAAAATAAGGTGAGTTTATTACCTCTTGTAGTGCAGTAAATTTAGAACGAACGAGAAGAGCACAACTCCCACCACGACTACGAGCTTAACTTCGCCGAAAACGAAATGAGAACAATACAAATAGTAATTTTTTAGTTCCCAAAATGTCTGGGATTTGGATAGCTTTTAATTTCTCTAGCAAAAAAATATTTTTTGGTGAACAGTTATATATTTTTTTCCATCGTAAAAATAAAATAAAATCCCCCTAAATATAGTAAAAGAGATGGGTATTTAGAAGAGGAAAGATTGGAATTGAAAAGGGGGATGTTGGAAAACTTACTTTGTGGTATGTTGGATACAAAAAAATATGCACCAATGACAATGTAACAGAGATGGATGACTAATCCTTTAATATAGTGAGATGTTCCATCCCGCAATATTAATTAATTGTAAGTACCGATTAAATCAGTATTCACATCAGATATGACAAAATTTGTATTCAAGTCAAGAATATTATTTTAGGGGTAAAACATTCTCAAATCGATTAAGTACCGAGAGTCACTCGAATACTATTCCATTACGATTATTATTGATTCTTAAGTGCTATATGTTAAATATATATTGTGACCTAAAATTACCGAGGAAATGATCAAAATGGTCCTTCATATATATGTGTTGATTTATTTTGGTCCTTAATATATATCACTTGATAGAAATAGTCCTTAATGTATGCAAATTGAGTATCATTTTGATCCTAAACCCTAAATTTAACTTTTCTCTGTTAAAAACTAACGTCTCATTCCTAACTCATTTCTCTCTTCTCCTTGGCTGCTCTGCAATCCTGTCTTCTCTCTAAAACTGCAACAACTTCTTAAAATAGATTTTAAAAAACTCATCTCTTGTCAACTCCTCATCTTCTTTTAGAAAAATTCAATACTCATTATGATTTGAGCTGCTTGTTCCATTTTTCATTACTGGTATGAATGACTTTATTTTTAGACGCATTGACTGAATCAAAAAAATTATTTAAACTGGTAATATAATGAATTAAGAAGTAGCATATCCATGCTTTTGGATGACATAAACACACAAAAATTCTCCATTATTTTATTACTGTTTAGTTTATAATCTCTTTCGATTGACTAAGCTGATTTTTGGATTGGATGAGCTAATTGGTTAATTCAATGAAACATGAAAATTGAAATCAATAGGTGAGTCTTATTTTTCCCTTCCACTGAATCCAATAAATTTTCAGTTGACCTAGAAACTAGAAATTACTTGAAAGAAAAAAAAAAAAGAAAAACATTTTTTTAGGTTGCAGAAGTTATGGGTGAATTTGAATAAGCAATATATGGGTGTATTAGTATCCTATATTGAGGAAGAACAAGTACTGAAGAACCAGAGAAGGGGGACCTTGGGAGGAGACATTAGTTTTTAACAGTGAAAAGTTAAATTTAGGGTTTAAGACCAAAATGATACCCATTTTACATACATTAAAGACTATTTCTATCAAGTGATATTTATTAAGGACCAAAATAAATCAACCCATATACATGAAGGACCATTTTGATCATTTTCTCGTGAAAGCTACGACGATTAGTGCCAAAGCAAGGGATCTTGTCTCAAGAAGACTAAAATCAAGATCCATTCTCACACCAATAATCCATGATACAATCACACATAATGGAGCCTGAATAATAAAAAAACAAAAGATTATCATAATCAGTTTTAAAAAATGAAAAATATAAAAATCTTTGAGTAGAAAATCACTTAATTTAAAACAAATGGAAATGAAGAAACTTATAATATTGTGGTAAAAAAAGAAGTAAATTACTATTAGTATATTTTAACATGTTGTTGCTACAGGTAATTTGTCTTATTTATCATGTTTCAATTACAAAATAGCTACTTCCTATTTACTCGGTAATTGAGTATCTTCTAAATGACCGTAAAAATTCTATTACATATCAATGTATTGAAATTAAACTCAAAATAACTTGAGTAAGATACTTGCCATAAACATGGCAATTTGTGTTGCCGAACCTAAAGCAACTCCCAAAGAAATGCCCTGCATTATCCAAAATTAAAAATCCTTTTATTATTATTATTATTATTATTATTATTATTATTAAAGTTTGAATTATATATCTCCCTTTTGGGCTCAATAACAATACGTATTGAATTGTTATGGTTGTTGTTGTTGTGGTGGTGGTAATGGTTGTGGTTGTTGTTGTTGTTGTAGAAGCTTTCATTAATTATTGCTAGGATTACCTATGTTCATAAAGGTCCATTGTAGTTTAATTGATCGATCCGTACTTCATTTCGTATCAGAGCAATGGACTTATCGTAGCTATAAGTGGTATAGTTCAACACATTGTTTATTTATGAATATCATAAAGGGAAAATCTACTGTTAAAAACATTAGAAAAGAAGAATATGATATACCACAACATCTTGATCTACTTAATAAGTGGAATATTTCTAAGATATCCCCCAGAATCATATATCAGATGAGAACTTTTGAGAAACTCGATCTCAAACAGGTGGTTAAAACCACAAAGGAAACTATTACTATTGATAGTGATCACCATACTTTTAGATTATTATCTGAAAATAATTTGGCCCCTTATAGAGATATTTACCGATTTATGCATATTGGTTTGGTATAGGTGGCATTAAAGCCCTTTACTTTACGTGGTCTTCCTGAAAATTTTATACCTGCTTTAAGAGATGGTAGAAATCATAACTGGAAGAAGCCTCTTATAGGGACTATTCAAACTAGTCTAGCCTACGAACCAGTTTATTTTAATGCTTATCCTAATCTACAAATTTCCTTGCAGGATGATAATTCCCTTAGTTCTCTTATGTTGAATGTTAAAATTCATGGTTATGATTATTTGCCTGGTACAGAAGTTATTTGTATTTGTTATAGGATATATTATAAACTATTGCATACTTTAAATCCTATGTGCAAAGTGATTGATTTCAAAAATGAAACTATCCTTATAGAAATTGATTTCCCACAGGAGTGGGTTATTGAGGGTGCTACCCAGCCTAAAAATAATATTAATGACAAAGTTTCAGAAATTGAACAATTAAATAATGGAACTGTTAAAATTAGATTTCTGATCCAATCAGCATGCATGAAAAAATTGATGATTGTAGCATGTCTTCTAGAATATCTAGATCTAACTTATCTTATATTTCCCCTGTCGATTATATTGTTCAGGTTCCTTCTAGAGTATCTACCTCCCAAATTAGAGAAAATTATAGATGTGATAATATAAAAATTGATAGAGATAATATTGCTAGACCTGTCACCAGGCCCAACTCCGATTTAGATATAACTGAATCTGAAATGAATTTTCCAAATGGATTAAACACATAACTTATTTTTATGCCTAAACAACAGATTGATTTTAGCCCGGGTTCTCCGCAAAGGGCAAAAATTGCCAAAGATTTCTGACGACCTAAATGGAAACCTTTCCGAAAATGGTTCTTCAATAATTTTAATGACGAAGAACAGTTTGGTTTCCAAGAAGAATTTTATAAAGATTTTATTGAATCAGGACAAAATGCTTTAATATCTTTTGTTCCTTGGTTTATGTGTATGTTCATAATTATATCTCTATGATAGAAAGAGACTTTACTCTAAGCAATGGAGAAATTACAAAATCAGTTTTCCCTCCATTACAATCTTTTCAAATTAATAAAAGTGATAAGATTATTAACTTTAATGCTTTTTCAAAATTATTTGAAAATGATACTGCTTTGGTTACTACTCAGCATATTAATGCAATGATTAAGCAGAATAATTATGCAAATATTTATATGAGTATATTGAGTGAGCATATTGTTTCTTTACATGATAAAGTTGATAAGCTTATCTCCATGACAAATTCCAATTCGAAGGGAAAAGAAAAAGTTGCTCATACCAGTATTCAACCTCCTCCGGAGATCGGTGATTTTAAGTTAAAGGACTTTTCGAATCTTGAGGAATTCTTGGAAAAGAAATTCAAAGGTGGTAGTTTGAAATCTTTAAAATTTAATAACATTTCCGAAGGAGAAAGTAGTTATAAAAGAGAATTTTCTGATGATATTAATAAAATCTCAGAAAAATATGCGAGAAAACCGGTCCAAAGGATGTACTACTATCCTAGACCTACTCCCCAAGACGTGCTCTTGGAAGAATATGAACATATTATAAGTAATAGTTATAATGGAAAGGAGATTTATGAATGGAATATTGATGGTTATACGGATAGGCAAATTTATACTACTGTGCACAAAATGCTAATGTACAGTACTATCTGTAAAACTAACAAGAATAGTGATAAGACTATTGCAGATATAATAATTGCAGGGTTTACTGGCTAGTTAAAAGGTTGGTGGGATAATTATCTCAATCAAGAGCAGAGGGATAAAATTCTCCAAGCAGTTAAACAGGAAGGAGAACAGACTTTTACCCAAAATGCTGTATATACCCTGGTTCTAAATATCATAGAACATTTCTCAAGAAGATGGTCGGATAATAGTGAGATCATTAGAACTTTGCTTCAAAATCTGAGGTGTAAGACTCTTACATCTTTCAGATTCTACAAAGATGTCTTCTTAAGCAGAGTAATGGAGTTGCCAGAGTGTAATAACACTCAATGAAAATCCAAATTTATAGATGGATTACCTACCCTCTTTGCAGAAAGAGTTCGGAAAACACTTCGAGGATAAAATCATAGTATTGACTACAGAAATTATACCTACGGAAAACTTATAAGTGCTTGCGTACAAAAAGTACTTTCTTTATACATTGAAATTATGTTGAATCAACATATTAAGAGACACCGTCTTAATGAAAGACAACAACTAGGAGAATTTTGTGAACAATTTGCTCTGGATATTGCCAAAGCAAAATCCAAAGATACATGACATTCTCCTAAAAAGAAATCTTCCAAAATAGACTACAAAAAATGGAAGAGAAAAAGAATTGAAAGAAAAGAAAGGCGAGCTGCCGGAAGAAAAGAGGAAAAAAGTTTTTATAAATCTAAGCGAAAATATGATAAGTCAGATACTTGCCACAAATGTGAAAGATTTCACCATTATGCGAGGTATTGTAAGGTTAAGGAGAAGATAAATAACCTTGACATTGAAGATAATATTAAGGATTCTCTTTATAAGATTATGCTTAACTCTGATTTAGAGAAATCAGAAACAGGTTATAGAAGTCAAGAGGAATCCTCTACAAGTGAGGATCTTAAAGCTCTTCAGCAAGAAGAATATATGTCTTCAGAAGATAAGTGTTTACCTCGCCAACAAGGATTGGAATGTAACAAGGAAGAAGAAGATGATGATCTTTATAAGATCTATTCCCAGTTCAAAGAACTGAGTATCAATGTCATTGATAATCACAAAGTAATAGAGCTTCTACAAAGTATAAAAGATCCAGTTATAAGAGCTCAAATTATTGATAAGATCGGTAGTACATCTACCTCTGAGCATCATACCAAGGAAGAGATTCCTACCAAAGGTCCATATACCATGACAGAAGTTAAAAACCTTCTACTCGAAAGAAAGAAGCTTATAAGCTCTCCTACTACTATTAGTGATCTGAAACAGGAGATTAATACTCTCAGGGAAGATATTCATCGTCTTACAGAAAATAATGTCATTATATAAGTAAGACTCGATAATATCAAAAGTTTTAGAGACCTGGGTAATAACTTAGAATCGTCTTCATCTCTTGAAAGGGAGAGTAATAACCTTGATTTTATGAGAAATCTTTATCTTAAGAATGATAATTTTTTTTACAAAGTCTTAAAGCTTTTACTTCTCAATAGTTTTATACTAAAATTACTCTTCTCATAGATTATAATTATAAAAAGGAATTTACCGCTCTCATTAATAGTGTTGTGGATTTGAATTGTATTCAAGAAGGCCTAATTTACAAGGTATTTTCATAAAACTACCCATATCTTTCGTTCTGCAAATGCTAGTAAAATGGGTATTGAATTTAAATTGCCTAAAGCTTTTATTTGCAAAGGAAAATATTGTATTCCCCGAAGCTTTGTTTTAGTAAAAGACATTACTAATCAGATTATTTTAGGGGTACCTTTTATAAATGATATTTTTCCCCTTACTCACTGGGATAATGAAAAAATTATTGGTACTTGGAATAAAAAACCGTTTATACTTGAATTTATTACAAAACCTTTTATGAGAATGATCAATGAATTAACCTCGAAATTAATGTTAAAAACTAACCAAGTCAGTTTTATAAAACAAGAAATTAATAGCATTGAAATTGATAATATTTTACAAAATCCTAAATTACACGAAAAAAATGTTATTTTAAAAAATCAGTTCTCTCTTGATATTTGTGAAGACCATCCTAACACGTTTTGGAGCAGGAAAAAACATGTGGTTAGCCTCCCATATGAGGATGACTTCGTGGAGGATAATATTCCTACTAAAGCTAGACCTTGCCAAATGAACGCAGATTATCTGGAACTGTGCAAAAAGGAAATTGACTCCTTGTTACAAAAAGGCCTTATAAGGCACTCTAAGTCTCCCTGGTCTTGTACAACATTTTATGTTAATAAACATGCTGAACATGAAAGAGGCGCTCCAAGGTTGGTTATTAATTATAAACCGCTTAATAAAGCCTTGAAATAGATCAGGTACCCTATCCCTAATAAAAAAGATTTATTGGATAGAGTTTATGATCCCATTATATTCTCCAAATTTGATTTGAAGTCAGGTTATTGGCAGATTCAGATAGCTGAGTCAGACAGGTTTAAAACAGCTTTTAATGTCCCCATGGGACAATATGAATGGAACGGTATGCCTTTTGGTTTAAAGAACGCTCCATCATAATTTCAAAAGATTATGAATGATATCTTCATTCCCTATACAAATTTTATAATTTTCTATATAGACGATATTCTAGTATTTTTCAAAAATATGGAAACCCATTTCAGGCATCTTGAATTATTTAAAAAAATTATTATTCAAAATGGCTTAGTAATATCTCAACCAAAGATGGCCCTATTTCAGACAAATGTTAGATTCTTGGGTCATAATAGTGAAAGGGGTAATATTAGTCCTATTAATAGAAGTATTGAATTTGCTTCTAAATTTCCTGATATCATGACTAATAAGACTCAATTGCAGAGATTTCTTGGCAGTCTTAATTATGTTGCTCCCTTTATAAGGGACTTAGCCATTGATACGGCTATTTTATACGACCGGCTTAAGAACAATCCAAAAGCTTGGTCAAATGATCATACTGAAGCTTTCAAGAGGATTAAAGCGAAAGTTAAAAACCTCCCTTGTTTAACTTTGGCCAATCCAAATTGGGAAAAGACAGTTGAAACTGATGCTTCAGCTATAGGATACAATGGTGTTCTAACGCAATGTTGCCCTGATAATAAATGACATTATATCGTCGAATTCTATTCAGGAAAAAGGAACGCTGCTCAAAAGAATTATGCCACTATAGTTAAAGAAATTTTGGCTATAGTAAAAAGTGTTCTAAAATTCCAAGGCGATCTTTATAATCAAAAGTTTTTAATAAAAACTTAATGCCAAGAAGCTAAGTTTATGTTTAATAAAGACTGCAAACACGACTTTTCTAAAAAGATATTTGCGAGATGGCAAGCATTATTAACGCCATTCGATTTTGAGATTCATTATAAGAAAGGTTCAGATAATAGCCTGCCTGATTTTCTTACTAGAGAATATTTGGACTAATTCATGTTCTTCTTTCCAGGATGAGACCTTCATGGCCTCCACCTTCACGAAGAGGGAGAGGAGGAAGAACATGAACAGGAAGGGGAGGTCATATCCTCGCACAACTGAGCAACAAACAGTTGGTAGCGGCCAATAGTGCTTCTACAAGTGATTTTAATACAGACCATCCCATGTATAAAGAATTCATGGATTTTATGCAATCAAAAAAAGAGAAGGATAATACTCCTCCAGCCTATTCCACAATTCTCATGGATGAAGAAAGTACGGAAGTATTTGATCTGAATGATAAAAGAGAAGTTATACTTCTTTTGGAAAATAATGATTTAAAGTGGAAAAATGATCCATGGCAGGTAATGTCCCGATATCTGGACACAATTTGTTATACTACGACTATTTATAAATATAGAATGCACTATGAGATGATACTCTCAGCTACAGGGTCAGGTGAATTTCAACACTTCTACCCAGCTAATACAAGAAAAGTTTATGGCTTTTCTAAAATTATAATAAAGAAGATTCTAACTCCGGAAGAGTGGGGAATGAGCCCCTTAAAAGAAATGGATTATATCCATCCTGAGCAAAAGGTAGCAGTCAAATATAGCTACTGAGATTATGTTGATAGCTTTAATAAAGCATTGTTTTACGAGAATGCTAATAGAATGCATTCATGGTTCATAAAAATATGTTCTAATATTTTCGACAGGAAAATTCCAAATTGGTTTTGCAAATGGTGGACTTTATATGGTCCTTTGATGAAAATCCTACTAGAACAATACAAGAGATTATATTCTGAATGGGTAGATATATCCCCTAAACTTATGAGTCTACAAAGAGATAATATTTTCTTTGAAGGGATGTATTTAATGTATTTCTTTATAGAATTTTCTATCCCATGGATTATGAAATGGTCCGTAGAAGTCGATAATTCTTATGAAGGGTTCCCCTATTTACAAAGAACTTTTTATACCAAGTTCTGGAACAAATTAATACATAAAGACCTTGAAGGAAAAATTCATGGTCAAGAAATTTTAGATTTAATAAATCAAACAATCGACAAATACAATAATATAGGTCGGTTAGAAAATCAAGAAGAGGATATGAGTCCTTTTAAACAGATTACGAGGAAACTTCATATGAACAAAGGAATCCTATCTAAATCAGAGGCCATAGCCATGTACATGGAGGAAGTAAAAAAAGATTTAATAAAAACTCTTGATATCGATATTGGAGATGATATTTCCATGGCTTCAACAAGTCACACCAATAACGATGATGAAGGATGTATGGCTGGCGAAGCACAGAGTGATCATAGCAATGATGAAATAGACATTGATGCTCTTCTAGAAAAATTCCAAGAGCAAGTGGAAGAATCTTCCAACAAAGCCACCTGCAAAGGCAAGAACAAGATATGAGAAGAAGACCCCACACGGCAAAATAATTGGGATAATATGCCAAGCAACTTTAATAAAGCGGAAGACTTTTTAGAAGATTCCAAATATCTTTAATAAAGGCGCTGAAAGTAATGTCGGCCATGTGTGGTAGTGAAGGCCACGCCTGTTTGTCGGCCTTATCTTTTTTTTATTGGCCATTGTAAAGTGTGTGGGCCGTTATAATTTTTCAGTTTTACCCCTTCAAACCTCTATATAAAGGGGCATAAGTTTTAGTTAAGAGACTGGTTTTCAGAACCTCCTCTCTCTATATCTCTCTACTCTACTCTCTTTGTAATATTTTCTTTGTAAGTTTTAAAAGTTTGGATAAATAAAAGCTTTCAGTTTGGCTGGAACATCATCTTGGGCGAAGTTCTACTCTAAGGTACTGTTTTATTTTGAGTCCCTTTATACTTAGCCTTAATGATAGGCTAAACTATTTGTGTTGAACTATAACATACTAGGTTACTATAAGAAATGGCGTTTGTGTCTATTATGATGACAATTTGAACAGTTAGACTAAGGTCAGACATAGGTTATCTAGGCAGGTTTCTGAAAGGCTGTCGAAGGAATCCATTGGACTACCCATTGTCCAGGTGGGCGCAGGGCAGACCCGGAGAGTAGAAGCTTTCATTAATTATTGCCAGGATTACCTATGTTCATAAAGGTCCCCTGTAGTTTAATTGATCGATCCGTACTTCATTTGAGACCTGTAATAAAGAAGATTCTAACTCCGAAAGAGTGGGGAATGAGCCCCTTAAAATAAATGGATTATATCCATCCTGAGCAAAAGGTAGCAGTCAAATATAACTACTGGGATTATGTTGACAACTTTAATAAAGCATTGTTATACGAGAATGCTAATAGAAAGCATTCATGGTACAGAAAAACATTAGAACATATTTTTATGAACCATGAATGCTTTCTATTAGCATTCTCGTATAACAATGCTTTATTAAAGCTGTCAACATAATCCCAGTAGTTATATTTGACTGCTACCTTTTGCTCATGATGGATATAATCCATTTCTTTTAAGGGGCTCATTCCCCACTCTTCCGGAGTTAGAATCTTCTTTATTATAATTATAGAAAATTTATAAACTTTTCTTGTATTAGCTGGGTAGAAGTGTTGAAATTCACCCGATCTTGTAGCTGAGAGTATCATCTCATAGTGCATTCTGAATTTATAAATAATCGTAGTATAACAAATTGTGTCCAGATATCGGGACATTACCTGCCATGGATCATTTTTCCACTTTAAATCATTATTTTCCAAAAGAAGTATAACTTCTCTTTTATCATTCAGATCAAATACTTCCGTACTTTCTTGATACCATTTTTCGGGGCGGAATTCATCTTAGGTCTAGCTAAAGGTTTTGTTATAATATTCTTTAGCTAAGGGTTTTAACCTTGATATTTCTTTTATATTATTTATGATGTATTCTAGATATGACATATCTTGGGTTCTTTGGTACATATGTAAATTATTTTCTATTAATTTTTCTAATAGTTTTATATCTTCCATAGCTTTTATCCAATATTGTAAATATTCATAATTCATTTTAATCTGAATTTATTTCTAAATCGTACCATTCTATTCTTTCGAGGTCTAAATCATGTAGGTCTATTTCTTACCATTCTTGGTTTAGTATATCTTCTAATTCATTATTAAATATTTTTCCCCATATGATTCTTCTTAATTCAATTATCTCTATACCTTTAAGTATATATAAGATTAAAGTTTCATAGTTTTTTATCATTTCCTCATGCATATATGTAGTCATGTTCTTTGTTATGCAGGTTTTTTATTTCAATTATTCCTTCCTATCATATTCATAATTGATTAAATTCATATTAGACCATTATGAACTAGATTATTTGTTTATCATGTTCTCCTGTCACTACTAGCATCGTACTTTAGCGGATACTTCCTCCTTATCAGCGCCTCAACTTTGT
>JAJONZ010034715.1:0-12249 GCA_029582445.1 Solanum paucissectum | reverse complement strand
ACGACCGTATTAACATTGTGATCCTATTATTTTTTTATAGTGTGGTAGCTTCTAAGAATGTACAAAAAAGAAAAGCTCCAGAAAAGTGGTTTGGATCGCGCTACTACATTCGCCTTGCCCAGATGATAGAGAATAGAGAGATCATAGTCCTTCCGAAACTCAATCCAATAACGCTGCCTCGAATTAACGTCCCCTAGATCATTTTAGGCCCGTAGCATGGTCGACACGACTTCCAAAACTTTTTAAGCATTTTAACTTTCAATTATTTCCTTCCTAAATAAACTAGTTTAGGTCCCAGCACAAAAGGATATGTAGCAATGTGCTGAAGCATTGTACGTCAGGCTGACCAGATTAAACTTCAACCAAATCTTTTCTTCTTCTTCTTCCATAACTCCACCGCAACCCTTTTGAGCCATTTACAGTGTCTAAGAATCTCTCAATAGACAAACAATGGGTGCGGGGCGTGAAATGTTAATCTCCTTGGACAATGTAAGGGACAAGAACATGATGCAACTGAAGAAGATCAATACTGCACTATTCCCAATTCGTTACAATGATAAATACTACTCTGATGCGCTCGCCTCTGGTGATTTCACCAAGCTAGGTTCGTTTTCACTTCTGGATTTTCCTTATTTTTTTATTTTCTTATATGGGTTTTCTGGAACGGTGGAAATCACGTCAAGTTGCTGTTTTATCGATTAATTTCATAATTTCTACTCGTTTAGTTGACAAATCGAAGTGGTGTCAAAAAATTTTGGGATAAAGGACTGACATTTTTGGTTCTTCGGCATCATAGTAGGAATACATTTCCTTTTCTCAAATTCTCTAATCTTTCTTTTTTTTGTCTCTCTATGTGTGGTGATGTTTATAGTGTTGCTTGTGGTGGGCTGAGTCAAGTTTTTCTTTTTTTGTTCATGTCCTATGCATTATGAAATAGCAGTGTCTTTTTATTTTTTCTGTTGTTGATGTTAGTGTTGAGGATTCATGTTAGTTGAGGAGATGTAGTTGTTGTGTTGGGTGTTTTGAGGGTTGATACAATTTCAATGTGTTTGTTGATAGGAAGATATGGAGGTCGTGGATAAGGGTAGAAAGTTGGTAGGTAGTTAAGAGTTGTCTTATTACTAACCTATTCTTGTATTTGGCTTGGTGGTAGTATAGAGCACCGTGTCAGTCATCGTATTAGCCTATTCATATAGTCTCTGTCTTTTGGTACCTGATATCACATGGTATTATTGTAGTTCTTACTTTTGATATGATATCTGTAACGTCAGTTGTTTATTGTGTTTCAATTATCGCACTATTTTGTTGGCCCAACGTGTTAGTTGCTATGTTTTCTACGCTGTTTTCTTCTTTGTATTTGAATTTGCTGCACTTGAGCCGAGGGTATTTCAGAAATCTATGTTGCTCAAACTCTTCAAAAATGTCGACGGATGCATGTCGGATCCTCCAAGAATAGTATACTTTTGAAGGATCCGACACGGGTGCGGTAATATTTTTGGAGAGTCCGAGTAACTTAGTCGGAAACAGCTCCCACTTATGGGATTTCACTGGATATGCTATTGTTGTTGTTGTTCTATGGGCACCGGGTTGTTTTATGGTTTATTTGGTTCTTACTCGTGTTTGACTTAAGATATTGATATTGACATAAAATTGATAAAGAGTATGGAATTTTATATCAATTTGGAGCTTTTTCATATGAGGTCCAGTGAGGAAGCTAATTTTCTTATAATTCTCTTACATAGCAAAGAAACTAGCTGATGCACAACATGTACTACACTTCAATTCACTCTGCTACATCGAGATGAGGTATCGTATATATTCTATAAACCAAATTTAGTTATCTTTTGTTTTCAAGTGAGGAGCTTCAAATGGGTAACCTAAAGTGAACCTTCAAATGTGTAACCTGAAGCATTGAACTATACACTTCAATTTGTCATGCTGTTATTTTGACCCCAGTTTCCAACACTATGTCTATGCCTTTATATTAGTAACTTAAACCCGAATCAAAGAAGCAACAATAGGTGTGTCTGTAAACGACAGTTGGGTAACAGACATATGTTTGTTTCATGCCGATGAAAACATGTAGGTCAATGTAAATGATGCAATACAGTATATACTATATAGAAGGTAAACCTATTTGTCTCCACTCGTTTCACAAGCATATTGAAGGTCAGAAGTTCAGGGGACAAAGGGATAGCAATGGAAGATGCCAAATGAAGAGTGTATGGAGCGGTACAACTCAAGACTAGTTCCATGAAAAAGAATGAAACTGCAGCTTGTAGTAAGGAGTTTTACCCTGCTTAAGTCTAGGTAGAGGACTCTCAGAGGGACAAAGGAGGTGACCAGAATTGGAATCTTTGCTGCATTACATGATTTAACCCTCTGGCATCTTTGAATGAAGTTTACTCCAGAGGATTAAGAAAAATGTGAACCATTTATGACGTTACATCCTTTAGGGCTGCTTGATTTTGCTAACCTAGTACTCTTGTCTTCTCTTCTTCTTTGCCAGTTTATCTTGGGTTGAGATCTGACATACGTCTGCACCATCAAATTGTTGCAATCTCATAAGTATAGACTTGTCTGAAACCCAACAAACTCTCACCCCCTTCACTTGCTTACACACATACAACAAATAACTCAAGCCTCCTTTCCCAGTCATCTCATTCACACCATAATTACCATCAAATATCCGTTATTCATTTCCATCTTCCTCAAAACCCACCCAGAAAAGAACATGGGAAGTATTCCCTGCATACCCACTTATATATTTTTGGAATAGTTTTTACAATAAGATTTCAATTTTTATAGGCACAATTCTATCACAGTATGGATGTTCATATCTGAAAAGGTTCTCAACAGGAATTATCGCCGGTCTCTACAGTATCCAAATTATCTGATTAGTTGCTTAAAATTCCGGAACAGAAAAGTATTTCCCCAGTCCCAGAGTTATGGCCAATGGCATATTCTGCCTGTACTAAACCTAGCTTCACACCGACAACATATTTGGAGTATTGACTCTCATATGACTGAGTAATTTGAGTTTTGAGTATCCGTGCTTATTTGCTCCTTTCTTGTATATATCTAGGCTATTTGTTGTTTGAGTTATTTATTTATTGCAGTGTGAGACATGAGCTTCTTAGGGAATAAAGAATTCCAGGGAGTGTAGTGAAGAAAAACTTTTTAGTGTTCGGTGTGAGAGAGCAATGACATTGTGAAGATGGTGAGAAGGCGGTCTGAAGAAGGAGTGGGCCTGAATGTTGAAGCTCTTTTCAGTGGTATTATTGGAAGAAGGGAAAGAAAGATGACAAGAAAGAGAAAAAGTGAGAATAAAAGAGGTCTTTTATTTAAATTTGTTTATTGTTTAATTTTTAGATTCCACGCTTCTGAAAGTCATGTGTATCACGCACTTTGTCCAACTCAATTATATAACTGTCAGTCAATTTAAATAGTAGATTTATACATGTCTAGGTGTTTGGGTGAGAATTCGTAGAGTTTGGCGGCCAGTAACAGAGCTCTGTGCAAGTGTTGGTGTCTAATTGGAGCTCAATTGTCAATCCTTTTTTCCATTAAAGAACGTGTTCTGTGAACTTAAGTACCAAAGCTTGTATAAGACCCTAGTTAAAGGGAACTTTTACAGAGCGAGACAATAACTCAACTCAAGAGCATCAGATCTTACTTTTAAGACAAAAAATCTCACAATTTTTGTGCAACTGTTTAAGCAATTTAAAAGGTCCACTGAAAATGGTTCCTCCCAACTCCCATTAAAATATAAAGGAAAAAAGAATGTATACTCTTCATTAGCAGTTATCCATTAGACAAAATTTATTAACATAAATAAGTAACTATTGTTGCTTGAAGCACTATCTGCTGTTCATTTGAAACAATAGCAAGTTAAAGATATTTTCTTCTCCTCGTTATGGCTTTTATAGAATGCAGTTAACACATCTGGCAATGACTATTCCAATATTCATTTCAATTTTCTTTTTGTTTTAAAGCCTATTGGCCAATATGGACATTAAGACTTAATGAATTTTTTACATGTACCTACTTTCTTTATTCATACCTGAAAATTCTTGAAGAAAGTACCGGTTGAGATATTAGACCGACAAGTTAAGAAATAGAAGAACAAGGAAGTTGCTTCCATGAAAGAGTTAGTACTCTTTACATTTTTGTTGTTTTTGTTTACTTGTGACAAACCCCCATTGATAATTGACGCTTGCGTCACCCCTTAGATTAAACATGTTTGTATTCGAAAATATTTTTAGCTATGACTAATTAGAACTAAATTTTATTTTTCAATTAATTCTCAAGCCCATTCCCTTGGGACTCGACTCCAACCCTTGGTTGGGTTACTTTACTATTGTACGATCGTAGACACTTGCATTGGAAGTTGTATCTTGATTACGCAAACATCACTTATTCAAAAAATTATTTTTCACTCATGATCTTCAGAAGAACGGTGATATTGATATACAACAAATTCGTTCAAGTCATAATCCAACAGATTTATTCACCAAATCTTTACTAGCCTCGACTCTTGAGAAGATGGTACAAAAGATTGGAATGCGAAAACTTAAGCATCTGAATCGTGGTCTTTATCAAGGGAGAGTAAAATATGCGCTGCAAGATTTTTAATGAGGCAGCAAGCAATGCGTATTATGAATGTCTATGTATATCTTTGTTCCTTCAACTTTTCTTTTGCATGGACATTCCAGGAGAAGTGTTGTAAAACTAATGTGGATGTCACGTGGGGCCACCCATTTAATTGTCATCACTTGCCATGCTAAATGAATGTCATGTGGGGCCACCCATTTGAGAAGTGTTATCACTTGGTCAAGTAGATAACTTCTTAATGGCCAAGTGTTATTTGTATGTTACTTATAAATAGCCATTACTTCATTCACAAATGAAGAGAGATAGAAATTGTAATTGATTACCCCCTCTCTTTGCTCGTTCTTCTTTTCAATGTAGTTTATTAATATTAGTTCGTTAGCTAGTTATTTTATAACAGAAAATACATATAATAAAATATAGTCACAGTTCTGTTGGGAAGACAAAATCCAAGAAAATAAGGTTTGGTCAATCACCAGTCTTGAACACCTAGCACCAATGTTGTGCCTTTGGATCAAATCATATATACACACGTTCAATGAATCACTCCCTCAGTGAAACAATAGTTATCTACTGCTCCCTTTGTCTCAATTTATGTGACACATTTCAGATTTTGAGATTCAAACAAATCTATCTTTGATCGTAAATTTTTCCTATATCTTTTAAATATTTTGAATTATCAATTATTGAGACTTGTAGTACTTTTTATGTAGTTTACAAATATATAAATTTCATTTTAAAAAAATTGAAAATTTCATGAGTAAATTCTCGGTCAAACTTAAAATGTTTGACTCTCGAAAAGCGAAATGTGTCACATAAATTGGGACAGAGAGGGTATTAATTTAACACACTTTACAAAAATAATAAATAATAAAAATAATATTACTAAATTATCTTTTGGCTTTATTAAATTTAATATTTTAAAAAATGTGTTAGATAGTGAATAATATTTAATATCAAAGATAAAATAGATACAAAAGATAAATTATCTTTTGACTTTTTCTAAATTGAATAAGTAATTGAATAACTATTTTTAGTATATTACACAATTATTATTAGACGGATGAAGTATATAACAAGCTTAAGTTATGGACTAGAGATAAACGAGTAATTTCCCTAGATAGTCACCCATGTTTGGGAAATTACCTAAAAATATCATTTATGTTTGTTATAGGACCATAATATCACCCAACGTGATCTTCTTTCCTCAAAATATACTTCACACAAAAAAAATATTATCTCTCTCCTAATAGGATGCCATGTCACATTATTCTTTTTTTATTATTATTAACATTTTTTAAAAAAATATTAGACAACCCATATTAGACAACCCAGTAAAAAAAAAAATTACATTGCCAAAATTTTCTACCCTAGTTCTAGGGGATTTGGCGGCAATCCAAATATGAGCTCTTCCAATTCTTCAAGAAAATATGTGGCTTCCTCTGTTTCTTCAAGAAATAAACTAATGAATTTGCATAAGGAGCTGTCTCCTGAGCCGCTGTATACCTTTGATGTCGACCAAAGAAATGGCCACGAGGTAAAATTCAAGTTTTCTTCTGATTCTTTTATCTTTGAAGTGTAAATTGTGAAATAATTTGAATACCTAACATGATATTGGAGTTATCTTCTTAAAATTTAGGGGTTATTTGCTTGCTTGTTTTTGAATCGGATATTTCTATTGTTTGAATCTGCCTAAGCTTTGAACAGATATTTATAGTTTGTGTAAAAATCATTTTTTTATCATGAACAAGAAACCTTTGATTTTTTACAAGCAACAAATGTTTATAGTTTTTGTAAAAATCAATGTTCCTAATATCTAGTTTATCTCTAAATATCCAACTCCAGAAGTGGATTAGTACTATGTTTTGGTTTTACAAAATGTCTGTAGGCTCCTAATACTAAGTACTTTAGTTACGTTGTGGAATGCCTACATTAGGAATTGAATTGTTTGTTCCCCTGCTATGTAGTTCTTGTCTTTCTAGCTATAAGCTCAATGCAAATCAAGTTTATTTGTTTTATTGAAATTATTGTATTTTGATAAAGAAGAACGAGTCTAATCTGTGGACTGTGGCTTCAAAAGATTTGAAGGCATAGAGCAAAGGAATTTTACACAATAGTTATATATGAAGATTAGTGCAACAGGACATGGCCTTAAGTACATACATATGCATATATCAGCAATCCCTCAATATAGTGACATGTTGCTTGGACTCTTCAACAATATCAATGAGTGTGTGTCGGATTCTCCAAAATAGTGTATTTATTGAGAATCCGACACGAGTGCGGCACCGAAAGTGAAAATTCCACGCAACTTAGCTGGTGTTCACTCAAGAAATGATTCAAAACAAATTTCAACTGTCAGTGACTAACATATATAGATAAAATTCTTTTAGCAGTAGAAAATCAAAACAGAATGCTTGAATACTATTGAAGCTTTTCTAGTGCAATATTAGTGTTGTTTTGATAACTTTCTGCTGCTAATTTTGGTGCGATTCTAGTGCCCTTTAGAGTGAATAAATTTATGCATATTAAAGAAAACACTTAGTGTTACTTCTAAATGAACACTGTAATATTTTTCTTTCATTCATCTGGACACAAGGAAACGTTTTGCTTCTCAACATCATTTGCTTATTGTAGGAGTATCCAGATGCAGCAGCGTTGCAGTTTGAATCTTTTTTGAGTCGTATTAACAGTAAAAATATAAATGTGAATATTGGAGAAGAGACTGATAATGTTAAGGATACTATCGATGAGGAAGATTTTCATGATTCAGATTATAATATTTCTGGTGAAGATGATGACTTTCAGGAGGTTATAGTTGTAAACAAAAATGTGAAAGGGAGGGGACGACCAAAAATTGCACCAGGCTCTATCAATGTACCATCTAGTTCTGTGATTGTAGTACCACCACAGGTTGTTGATACCGAATCTGATTATGTAGATTCAGATGAAATGTTGGAGGAGGTTGAGTCTGAAAAAGAAGAAGATAAGCTTCAGGAAAAAGTTACCTATGTGGAGTATAATGAAGAGAAACACAAAGACGAGCCAATATTAGAGCTAGGGATGACGTTTGGAAATTTTACAGAATTTAAACAAGCTTGCATGGAGTGGGGTATTAAAAATAGAAGAGAGCTAAAGTTTTATCCCAATGATACAGAGAGGGTGGTGTGTATTTGCAAGCGAAAAGACTGTCCATTTAGAATTTATGCTAGCAAGTTAAGTCAAGATGATCCTACTGTGCAGATCAAGTCTATCAATTTGACTCATAAGGGTGGCATGGTGTTTGATAATCCCCACATGACACCAAAATATATAGCTAGAAGGTATTTTGAAATTTTTAAAGTTGATCCAATTTGGAGTATAAATGGAATCATAGCTACCGTAAGAAAGGACCTCAATTATACAATATCATATAAGAAGGCATGGAGAGCCAAAGATCAAGCTCTCAAATGGGTGGTTGGAGATGAGAGCCTTCAATATGGTAAGCTTTTATCATATAGAGCAGAGTTATTGAATTCTAATCCTGGATCAACTGTTGTGATTTGGAGAAATGAAGAAAAGTTTCGGGGATTTTATGTGTGTTTTGGTGCACTGAAAGAAGCATTTAAATCAGGGTGTAGGCCCTTCATTAGCCTAGATGGATGTTGGCTAAAAGGAAACTTTGGAGGAAATTTATTGTCGGCAGTTGCTATAGACCCTAATGATTGTATTTTTCCTGTTGCCTATGCTGTCATAGCTCAAAATGAAAGTAAAGAAACTTGGAGTTGGTTCTTGGAGATTCTCAGTGAGGATCTAGAAATAAGAAACAATCATCACATAGCGTTTATGTCGGATAGACAAAAGGTATATCGTTTTACAGTTAATATATTTTTATTTAATTTACTTTGGCATTGTCAATTAACTATTTTAAATAATTATGCGCAGGGCTTAATTGGAGCAGTTAAGGACTTGTTTCCTTTTGCTGAACACAGAAGTTGTGTTAGGCATATGTACCAAAATTTCAGAGGAAAACACAAAGGCAAAGCTTTGAAAGATTTGGTGTGGAGTGCAGCAATTGCCAGTAATGAAATAACATTCAAGAAATGTATGGAAAAAATTGAGCAAGAAGATAGAGAGGCAAGAAATTGGTTCAACCATCCAGAAAGACCATTTCAAAGTTGGACTAGAGCCTTATTTAAAACAAATATTAGATGTGATATGTTGCTCAACAATTTGTGTGAAAGCTTCAACAAGTAAGTTCAAAAAAAATATATTTTTCTGTCAATAGTTATTTATATAATACTAATGCATATATTTTTTAGGTATATACTTGATGCCAGGGATAAACCAATCATTACAATGCTAGAAATGATAAAGAATAAGCTAATGAAGAGATTGCATAGCAAGAGAATCTGGATTGAAAAATATCAAGATAAGATTTGCCCCAAAATTGTCAAAAAACTTAACAAAATTAGTAATGAGGCTGTTATGTTTAAACCTGACTATTCAGGGGGACCAAAGGTGTTGGTTAATGGACCTGGGGGACCATATGTGGTGGATATGATGGCTAAGAGTTGTACTTGTCGGAGATTTGAGCTAACTGGATTGCCATGTCCTCATGCCTATATCAGTATTATTGATAACAGTGAAAAAGTGGAAGATTATGTGAATCCATTCTATCATACTGATACCTTCAAGAATGTGTATTCTCATTACATCAACCCAACAAATCATGAAGATCATTGGCCAAAAATATTAAATGGTGGACAAGTTTTTCCTCCTAATGTTGTGAAGAAAAAGAGGGGGAGGAAGCCCAAAAGTAGAAAGAAAGAGCCAGAAGAATTAGAGAAGCAAAAAGCTGCTGAAACTACTAAAAAAAGAGCTCGAAAGAAGACCGAAAACATGAAACCTCAGAAGTTGTCAAAAAAAGGCTTTGTAAAAGGAAGGTGTTCAATTTGCAAGGAGGAGGGTCATAATGCAAAAGGTCATTATAATGTGCTCAAAAGGGTTGTTGGCACATCTTCCAATCAATCTCCAGATCAGACCTTAGAGCAAGCTGAAAATGATGACTTCTGGGACTATTCTAAATTTTATCATCCAGAAATGTGAGTAAATTCCCAAATGAATTTGAACTTCACAAAGCAGTCAAATACAACTCAGGTAATGAGTTTTTTATTTGTTTTTTCTTTCATTAGTTTCATTGTTTAGTTGTAGCTTTTTTTCCATTGCTTTTATTGCTTAGATTTTTTTCTATATTTGCTCAGGTGTATGCTGAATCTGTTGATTGATCTTCCACTTAAAAGTGAAGAAATCATTTTGAAAGAGAAGAAATGAAGGATTATGTAGTTGCTTTGCAGAAGGAGAGAAACTCTAGCAAACATTTGAGATTATGTATTCGTGTCTTTTGTTAGTTATGTGAAGCACTTCTTTAGACACATGATCTGTCTTCTTTTTGCTAAAACCTCTGTGGTAACATTACGGTCTGCTACAGTGTGCTGTTGCCACTTGTCTATAAAATATTATTTAGTTGTAAATATAGCAAATCATGACACCTTTTTTGAAGCGTTTATGCTAAAAAAATTATTTTGAAGATCAAATTTGTTTATAAGGCGGTGATAAATTTTTTATTAAATTTATTGTCTTCTTCATCAGCTTCAAGGAACTAGTTTAATTTTTTCCTCGACAGCAAGGCTAAACTTTTTTATGGATATACCGACAAATACTCGTAAATGAAACATAAGGATAAAGATTTTCGCTATAAAATTGAAGTAACTAGATTTTCATAGAGAATGGATTAATGCTCTCTTATAGATACATTAAACAAGTTGTCATTTAAAGAAATAAAAAATGTTAATAATAAAAAAGGAATAATGTGACATGGCATCCTATTAGGAGAGAGATAATATTTTTTTTGTGTGAAGTATATTTTGAGGAAAGAAGATCAAGTTGGGTGATATTATGGTCCTATAACAAACATAAATGATATTTCTAGGTAATTTCCCAAACATGGGTGACTATCTAGGGAAATTACTCGAGATAAACTTAACCGTGTACTTTTTGTGACACATAAAATAGTACTTTCTCTATTCAGTAATATTTGTTTATTATTGATTTTATATACTTCTTAAGAAATTATGAATAAAAAAGTAATTTTATTATATCATTATTTTAATATAATAACTATAATATCTTGAAAAAAATAGAATTGGAAAATGACTATAATCTATAATTAATACTCCCTCCGTCTAATAATAGTTGTCTACTATACTATTTTGGAACGTCCATCAATACTTGTTCACTTTATAAAATTAATAGATAATTTTACACTTAGTTCCTAATTTATTCTTATAATTAATTATTGTCATTTTCCTCTTTTAAACTAATTAATTGAGAGTATAATAGGTAAAAAATTATTATTTCTTAATTCATCAAAATAGATAAGTAAAAAGAGAAAAATAAAAAATTATAGAAAAATAATTATTAACAGAATTTTTACTTTATTAAAATAGAATTCTACAACTGATTTAGTGATTTTACATTGAAACTGGAAAATTCAAGTGAAGCACGGAATTAAGCAACATCAAGTACACGCGTCCAATATAACACGCTTAAGTTATTGACTAGAAATACACATAAAAACTTTTTGTGACACATGAAATAGTACTCCTAATGTCCAACCATATTTATTTAATATTCACTTTACTTACTTCTTAAGAAATTTTAAATATTGAAGTAATTTTAATATATCATATTTTGAATATAATAAATATAATATTTTGAAAAAAAATAATAATAATTAATAATGAGGATAAATTTAGCAATTAAAAGTAAAATTATTTATTAATTTCATAAAATTGACAAAGTATTGTTAAACATCTCAAAATAGTATAGTGGACAACTATTCCATTTATCTGTCCCTATTTATCCAATTTTCCCTTTTACTTATCTATTTTGAAAAATTAAGAAAGAATAATTTTTTTCCTGGTATGTCATCAATTAATTAATTTAAAAAAGATAGAACTTCTTGAAAAAATCTTAATTTTTTATTTTTCTCTACTTTATAATAATAATAAATATGGATAAATTATTAAATTCACTATGTCAAATATTTGTATTTTTAATAAATATGTTAATTTAAAAGCAGATAAATAATTAGGACCGAGGGAATATTATTAAAGGGAGGGAGTAAAAATCTTGATATTTGTTCACATGATGAAATAGCTCACACCCATTTCCCATTATATATAGACCACCTATTTCCTCATTTTTAAAGTAAAAACTTTGAAGTGTTTCTTCTTTCTTTTTTCTCTTTGCTCATATTCTAAAAAGTATTTCATCAATGGCATCTACTAAATTAGTTAAAATTCCCACCATAGATTTTTCCAATCATCAAGAACTAAAACCAAACACTCCACTATGGGAATCTACAAAAAATCAAGTTTTTGAAGCTTTACAAGAATATGGTTGTTTTGAAGCAATATATAAAGTTCCAAATGAAATTAAAGAGGGCATGTTTGATATCTCAAAAGAAATATTTGAATTTCCTGTAGAGACCAAATTGAAAAATTTCTCAGAAAAGCCATTACATGGCTACATGGGGATGATTCCACAATTGCCATTGTATGAGAGTTTGTGTATTCCTGATTTGCTTAATCCTCA
>JAJONZ010034713.1:0-14428 GCA_029582445.1 Solanum paucissectum | reverse complement strand
TCGAGTTTTTTTTGTAGATCCTTTTTTTTTTTTTTTTTAATGAAAATCCCTTTTTTTTTTCTTGAATTTTAGCAAAAAAATTCATTTACAGTATGTCTTCCATTTTCAATCAAGGAGGAATAAAAGGTCTTTTGCAACATTTAACTAATAAAACAATCATCAGGAATTAGAATTTTTACTTCTGTAAAGCTTTGCTTTTATTTATAAGTTAACTAAATATTTGATCATATGCATTTTTAAAAAATAATTACGTACTTCTAAAGATACATTTGATACTAATTACTTCCTCTTTTGTAAAAAGTATGACCAAGTTTGACTTGATTCTAAGAAAATAAAGAAAACTTTTCAATTTTCCGTTTCTAAATTAAAGTTATGTCAAATAAATCAAAATGTCTTTAATTGTGTGACTTTAAGCATACCACGTGAAAAATTGAAATTGAAGTATTGCTAAAAAGGAAATGAGTCTTTTTTTTAAAAACAGACTTAAAAGAAATATGTCATTTTTTTTATACGCCGAGAACAATAGGTTACACATGTGAGGCACATACACTAAAATTTCCAAGTTTAAATACTTATACGTACCACATGTGAGGCACATACACTAAAATTTGTAAGTTTAACTGTTTAAATACTCATACGTACCATATTAGTAGATATTTTCCTTTTTATATGCATAAAAAATTACAAATAAGAAGATTATTTTTTACTAATTCACCCCTTAAAAAACTTGAAATTTTTTCAAATAAATGTGAACCCTTTCAAAACGAATTAATTGCAAGAGTAATATAGAATTTTTTTTAAAATATTTTCTTGATTTAGTAAGATGGACAATTGATATGGAGCAATTATTTTTAGTAAGATGATCAACTAAAATTGGACAATTGATATGGAGCAATTATTTTTAGTAAGATGATCAACTAAAATAAAACGGAGGAAGTAGGTAGCATTATGTATCTTCTCGATAGTAACTTAAGGTGAAAACACATCAAATATTAGTTGACATAAAAATCACCATTGACTCAATTTTTGGCAAGCAATTAATTATATTTTCTTATGGTAATTATGTCATATAGCAAGTATTGTATTATAAAAGGTTAATGAATGAATTGAGCATTCTTTTTAAGGTAAGAATAACTATTATTGCAAGTCTATAAATGTGTCTATAGAAGTCAATTATTAATTATGGATAGAAAATTTCAAAGAAATAACTAAATTGATAATATTACCAAAGTTAAAGATACTCATGCAAATAATTGTTATAAATAGTACAAGAAAACGACAATTTTTCCCAAACAAAAAGTTTCTTCTCCCTTTTATTGAATTGACTTTGATTGATAGAGGTAGAATGTCAACATCAGACGGAGAATGTATGAGAGTGATAAAAGAAGGAGGAACTTCTCGCGTAGTCCTATCGTATGAGTTTATCAATAAATTAAAGAAATTGGATTGGGATAATATTTTAAAACGAGATATGATGATTTCACTACAACACGATGACAAGTTATTGTGTGCTTCCAAACAAACAAAACCATCTATTTGATACCTTTTCTTGTCATGTTTTTGTTATTCTACGTACATTATATTATATTGGAAGAAGTTGTTGTCTTTCATATATTTGTTGATTCATTTTCTTAAGATATCTTATTTCAAGCTGATCTAATTGATTGATGTTGTGGTAACACACATATATATATATTGAAACTAACACAACCATGATCAATGAATGTTGGATTGTTTTTCTTTAAGTCGAAAAGTTTATTGGAAACTACCTTTCTACCTTGGAGGTAGGGAAAAAGTTTGGATACACTTTATTCTCTTGAGATCCTCCTTTGTGAGAATACAATGGGTATGTTATTATACTTGGGGTTGTTAGGTTTAGAACTAAGTCAAATAAAAAATCAAGATAAATTGGGAATTATTGTAAGATGTGAAAAGGGGATAAGACTACAGTCTACATACAATAGATCCTTGTGGTTTGATCCTTACCTGGACCCTAAGCATAACAAAAGTTTAGTGCACTGGACTGCTATTTTTTGATCAATTTTTACATATAGCAAACATTAAAATCAATTTGTATGTTATAGCTATAGTTTGCATAATTGCGTTCCATAGCAAATTTTATGTTTGCTATGGAGCTTTTGATTTGTATAATTCGCTAGATACATCCAATTTTATACAAATTGTTTAGTTTTGTATAAATTCATTTATACATTGTAATTTGTATAATAATATCTGTATTTGTATAATTATAAGTGTATAGGACGAAAGTATATGTATTTGTATTTGTGTATACACTTTTCTCTCGCTTTATACAAACACAAACACATTTTATACATTTGTATATCGAATGGGTAATTGTATACCAAAAATGGTTAATTGTATATCGAACCAGATGGCAAAAAAATAGGATATTTGCTGCGAATTACACATAAAATAAACTATGGCTGTAGCATTTAATTTGAATTAATAGTTTGCTATTTCATATAATTTTCCCTTTTTTATATGAAACTTGAGGGTGTCCAACACCTTTTTCCCTCTTGGCAAACATATTTAGTTAGCAAGTTGATGCAAGTCATGCGAATAAAAAAAATTGAAAATGTATTTGATAATTTCAAATTAACTAGATTAGAAGACATAATACACTAAATTTTATTCTATCTTAAAGATGATATTTTTAGTTGATGCATTCTTGATTGATTGAGACAAAAATGATTCTCTTAGTACAGCTCAACTTCGTCAATCCTATCCATATTTTTATTGACTCTTTCCAACCTAAAAAAATCCAAAAAATAAAAAATGCCAAACAAATAGGCCATTGCCAGTGAGTCATTGGGGACCCTTTGGGCACACACATCATTCAGACCTTTTGGCTAAAAACATGGCTCCTCATATGAAGCAACAGCAAAATAATAGTTGTGCAAAGAATTGAGAATAACTTGACATTGTGACCCTTGTTTTTTCTTGTGTGGAGCCAGAGTCGGATCTAAGATTTTAAATCAATAGTATCCGATAACCGGTATCAATACTTGGTCACATTGCCTGTCTCAAGCCTAACTGGAGGAGGAGGGTTGGTTACATACTTGCAATTAATTTAGTTACTTGCGCATGTTAAGATCTCAAGCCTGAGTAAAGGAGGAGGATTAGTTACGGTTAGGATAACAATTAGCGTAAAACTAATTGATTTTTGGATAGCGAGAAATCAAACAGTTGAAGGTAAGGGTGTAAATAGGAGGGTTAACTAAATTTGAGCAGATCAAGATGAACTGAGTCAATAAATGCATTAGGTCATTAACCCGCTAAAACATTATAACTTGCGCTGAGAATAACTATGTTAGAATTTCTTTGTTTCTTTTCTTATAATTTATTTAATTACCTAGTATTTTTTTTCCTTTACCATGACTAGACATTACATATAGAACAATAAGCCTAACTTTGAAATAGACTGAATTGGACGAATCAAAATTGACAAGACTTAATAAGCATGACCCCTACCAATTTGAACTGGCGGAACGCGTCATATTTTCATGGACTGATTTTGCCACCCGTAGGCAATGAATGTGCCAACATGTGCTTCAAAGGTGTACCTTAGAACAGTTTATGTCAAGACAATTGTTCCTCTAAAAAGGGCCCTAATTAAATTTTCCTCAAGTCATTATCATGGGCCTTAAACTGCAACTGGCATAGCAAAATAGGTCCATTATACATGTCTTTTTTATATTTAAATGATCCAGACTGGCTGAAAATGAAAAGTTGATAATGAATTCATCATGTGTAGAATATATGCATTGATATATTCTGTGTATGGTGTAAATGCAATTTATGCGTTGAAAAGTTGTGCGGCGTAGCTACATAGATAGAAAGGTGGTCAGTTGAATATCCTCCGTCAAAAAATTGTGCATGTACAAAAAATTTAGGGGCAAAGATAGAAGCCCAAAATTCAAAGACGCGCTCGATCTAACTCAATCTGTTTTTTTTGTTCAAACTGTGTATTTGTGTTAAAAATTCACTAAATATGTACTTTTAAAGTGTGGTATAGAAAGTGGCAATTGAATTTCATTTTTTACTTCGAGGATGATAAAAATGAATGACAAAAGGTTTAGAACAGTTTGATTAAGTCAAATTCGCCTAGTAAAAAGTCTATTAGAACGGATTTTACCGCTTCCTATCAAGAGAACTTCATTTTCAAGACTTCTGATTAAAGGTGTAAGAATCTTAAAAATTGCAACATATCAATGGAAAAGATAATACTAGCTAAATATTTATAAGTTTTTAAACATTTATGTTTGGAAAAAAGACAAGGAATTTTAAACCATAGGAAAACAACTATGTGATCCAATTTATTTATTTTTACACTCTTTAGCAAATACAATTGTAAGAAATGGACAGTACATACAAGAAAACAAGAATTAAAGAAGTAAAGAATGATATAGTAATTGTACCAAATTATTTCTAGGTAAAAATTGAAAACAAAAAAAAATCATCATAACTAATTAGTATTTAGTAGTAAAGAACTATATTCTCCTCTTTCGATGATCGAGAAATTCCTGAGGACTAGTAAACGTAACATTTCAAAATTCGATGGATAATGGACCTATCCCTCTATTTGTTCTCTTTTTTCGCGATGTCTTCGATCATTTCCTCCACTACAATCATCTTTGGCCTATCTTTTGGAGATGAAACCAAACAAGCCATAGCCACTTTTAAAAGTGCAACCATTTCATCTTCCCTTTCTTTATACCTTGCAAGTTCAAAATCAAACACATCCCAAGTCCATTCTTTGTTCACAACACTTTGTATCCATTTTGCCAAATTTGTTTCCCCTTCACTTGTTGCAACTTTCCCAGTCAAAATCTCTAACAAAACCACTCCAAAGCTATACATATCACTCTTTTGAGAAAATTTTCTTGGATTTTGGTTTGTGTTTACATTGTTTTGTGTCGATAATTCCGGTGCTTTGTATCCATTGTTTGATGAAATTGGCATTTGTAAGAGCAAGTGAAGACATATATCAGAGATACAAGCATTGCCATTGTGATCAATTAGTATGTTTGATGATGTGAAATTCCCATGACAAATCTTGGTTTTGTTGTAGCTATGTAAAAAACTAAGTCCTTTTGCTGCTCCTAATGCATATTTTAGTCTTGTTGTCCAATCCAATGGTGTTCTTCCCGGTCCACGATTACCTATGGAATTTTTATACTATCAGATCACCTAAAAGATAACTACAAGTAACTGATTATAATAAGTGTAACTTGTTATCTGATAGACAACTTATTATAACATGTTAAATTATGTTGATTGTATAAACGTTCATTACTTATAATAATGTAGGTAAGTCAATTATATTTCAATCTCATATAGATGGGGATCAACTAGATGAACTCTTAATAACCCTTCCATTTTATTCCTAATTAATAATCTGTTTGATCAAATTTTTGGGAAGTTAAAAGTGTTTATTGTTTAAAAAAGTGCTTAATTTAGAGAGTTGAGGTGTTTCACCAAAGTTTTAGGAAAAATATAAGTGTTTTTGAGTAGTAACAAAAGTTGAAAAAAGCAGGTTTGCCCCAAAAGCACTTTTTGAAAGCTCAGGTTGCCGAGGACATGATCAAGCACAAATTGCTGCTCTAATATTGCAAAAGTGTATTTCAAAACACAAAATACTTTTTCTAACAAAAATCACTTTTTAAAATAAACAGATTTTGAAAGTTTGACCAAACAGACTATAAATTTCCGTTTTGGACTTTGGAGTTGAGAAGGAAAGGATTGAAAAATTACCATGCAAGAGATTGTGTAGGCTTCCATTGGGGAGAAAATCATAGACAAGAAGCAATTCCTCTTTTGATGAATAATAAGCTCTAAGTGGCACAACATTTGTATGTCTCAAATTTCCAATTAATCTCAAAATTCCATCAACATCTTTCATTTTCTTCAACTTTTCAATTACTCTTTTAACCACAACAACATCTCCATTATCCAAAATAGCCACTTTATAACTTGTTCCAACACTCCCTTTTCCCAACATTTCAGCTGAGGCCTTCAACAAATCATCAACTTTATTAAAACCTTTACATCCTTCAAAACAAACCATTGTTGCAAATTGATCACTTGTTTTCTTGATACCATATTCAAATGAATGATACAGACTTGAACTACTCGTGTCCTGATTATTATACTTCGTATTCGTCTTTCTCAATCTGTCAATTTCACTCTCTTGATTCTTCTTTCTGTAATAACAACACCATGTTATTACCAAAACCGTCATCATAACGCCAATTGCATCAAGTGTGACTATCAATAGGAACATGTTTTCACTCAAATTCTTCTTCCTTTGATTTAGAAAGTTGAATTGTGAATTAGGAGTATTCATCACTGTTGGATTACTATCCACCGTTTCACTCGGGCAAATAATTCGTAATGGATATCCACAAAGACGAACGTTTCCTATAAGAAAAATACATTAGCTGTGGAATTCGAAACTTCATGAAAGTAGTTTATTTTCAAAGACAACCGAAAACTAGCTAGTAAACGTTATTTCAACATAGAATTATCATCATTTCTTTTAAATTTTGTAATCGTTAGCTTAGTCAGCTAAAATCCTCATTCAGAAGAAGTTGAATGCAAATTTTAGCTCATTAGCATAGGGGGATAAAATCTAAATAGTGACCTTTTAAGGCCAATTGTGCAAATTCCCAGATATTTCACTCATTTTGACCAGAACAAATTTTGAACGGTTTAATCAAGACCTGTTTATTAATTTGACCTGTTTCGACCTAGCCATTTTTCAATCTTGTAATTGAGAAAATAGTCATTGTGGTAACGTTTCAAATTTCACAAGTGAAACTCTACGACAATATTCTATGACCATGGTTAATTCTCAATTACACGAACTAAAAAATGGCTATTTATGAACTTTATCCGTTTTGATCTGTTCAAATTTGATCCAATCCGCTCATTTCCCGCACTTTACCTGCAAAAGCTGCCACTGGAAATTTTGATAACCAATTTGGGATTTTCCCAGAAAAGTTATTCCCAGAAACATTGAATTCCTTAACTGAAGCAACAGTTTTTTTTTCATCAGCACCAAGTGATCCGCTAAGAGAATTAAACTCGAGACGTAGAGTCATCAAATGCGGCAATTGATTCAACTCCTTCACCGGAATTTCACCGGAAAACTCATTGAACGAAAAATCAAGTCGCCTGAGTCGCTTCAAATGGTGAATTCCTGGCGGAAATTCACCGGAAAAATTGTTGTGAGAGAGGTAAACGTGTTTGAGATTAGGCCAAAAATCGAAATTCGGAATCGAACTGAGAGAATTGTGGTGTAAACTTAAATGACGAATTTGTGTAAGATGAATCAATGGATGAATTGATCCAGTGAGATTGAAGTGATTGAGTACAATTTTTACGACTCTACGAGTAATTGGATGACATTTTACACCTATCCATGAAGAACAGGGGGCATTTCTAGACCATGAAGTGAGAAAATTCGACGTATCCGCTCGGGATTTGAAGGCTAAAAGAGCTGAGAAATCGTCAGAATGAGATAAGGTGAAGAAGATGGAGAAGAAGAGAGAAAAAGAGAGGATTTTAGAGAGAGAAAATTGATTTGGAAACAGAGCTGCCATTTTTTGAGTGCTCTGTTTTTTTTTCTCTTTGGAGAAAGAAGAATGTAAAATAGTTGTATTATGATGTTGACAAGACCGTTACCTCTTTAATTATTTTCGTTTTTTTCTTCGTTCTATATTAGGAGGATTCATCATAAATTGTTGAGTTTTTCGTTGGCAGTTGGCCTAACGTAATTCTCTTTTAGTAAGTATTTGGACATTATGACAACAATGTGAACAAGTTCACGCGGGCGAAGTCGACCTGAACTTATTTGCGAGTGACGCTTACTATTTACGAGCAATCTTGTATGTAATATGTCATGTGTTAATAGCCTATTTGGCCGAGCTTCTATGAAGTGAGAATTCTTGGTTCGGAGAGTTGTCGATTTTGACAAAGCTTTTTTGAAAACATGAGTGTTTTTGTGTAGTAACACAAGTTGAAAACTATAAATTTTCTCGATTTTTTTTTAAAAATCTTGACCAAACACAAATTACTACTCTTATATTACCACAAGTTATTTTGAAATGATTAACCAAACGCAAATTATTAATCTCCCTAAGTATTTTCTCAAAAAACACTACTTATAAAAAGTAATAATAAGTAGATTTTGGAAATTTGTTCAAACTAACTATAAATTACACTTTTGGTGTAAAATTTCTCCTTATTTTTATTGTTATTTTATTGAAGTCTTTATTTTAGAAATTTCTGAAGGAGTGTATTTATGATGTTACATCATACTTGAAAAGTATTGAGTAACAAACCAAAACTAGATTTATGTTACATCATACTTGAAAAGTATTGAGTAACAAACCAAAACTAGATTTATCTTAAAAGTAATCTTCTTGGTGAAGTATTAAAAGAAAAACATGAAAGGTAATATTTAGAAAAAAAGCAAAAAGGAAGGGAAGTAGATTAAAATGAGAAAGTGGCATTAGGTGTTTTTTTTTGGTACTTAATCTTTGCTGTGAAGTGATGACTTGTGTTATTATTAAGGTTTGGTGGATTAATTAATGAAAAGAAAGAATAAATTTATTTTTAGGTACCAAATAATGGAAATTATAATACCATTCAATTATTTGTGAATTATACATCTAAACGGATTCAAAATTTGAAGTTCCTATTTTTTACAACAATTTCAAGTTAATATTATAGTAATAATTGAACTTTCAGTTAAGTATTTGTTGAAATATATAACAAATCTTTAATATATTTATTTTCAAACGTCATTGAATTCACGCGAACTCATAATCAACAGGATACATATCACTTTATTTTGGCATTTTTAAGGCTATGTTACCGTTGCATTTAGCCCATTGGGTTAATTCATCATTGACATTATACTCATAAGAAAGCAAATGTAGTGTTTTGTGTGATAATGTGTACTCATTACAACAATAACAATTAACTAATGAAAAAGTAAAAGAAATCGTGGAATTATGTTACAAAAGACATAGCTAGTTTTCAATTAGTATTTTCGTATTATTTAGATCTATTGCTAGATAAATATCTTTGGTAGTGAATCTTCTTGATAGTACAATAGTTAGCATTTAAATGTGTAAGTATCGTAGTAGAAGCAGAATCGATCAAATCGATTGCGGGTACATAAACGACTCAAATAGAGCAATGGAGGAAATGCTTTGAATATAACTCTATCACACACGTGGTATATAAAGCATAGTGTGGAGGGAGACCACTACAAGTGTGTTAAATTTGGTACCTAATTGCAACCCTCGTGTTTCCTAGTCATGGTTTTTTTTTAAACATTAGCCCCAAACTCTTGACCTAGTGGTGTAGCGAGGAATCCATCAACCACTATGAACACGAGTGGCTAATAGTTGGTATCGTCGGAGAAGGAGCTAGAAGTATATGCTTTGATGTCCTTGTATTATTATTCACGAATTAATTGAAATTTTTTACTGATATTTTCAATTCCAATTTAGTTGAAGCGTCGATATCGGTAATTTTTTCCTACTAAATTGAAATGGGCCTTGAAAGCATGGCCCGTTTAGGCATAGCTCATTGTATTGGGCCTTTTGATCTAGCACTAGCTAAGGCCCAATGGATACTTTTGAAACCCATATCCACATGGATCATGAAAGACATGAGCCCACATATGAATAAATGAGTGATAATGACTATAAAAGGATGAGGAAATTTGTATAATTCGCGGATTTGTTTAATTCGCAGGTTTGTATAATTCGCGGGTACATTTGTATAATTCAGTTATTTATATATAAACTCAAAATAACGAATTTATACAATTACAAACATCAGAGAAGTGTAAATAGTTATACAAATTATATTATACAAATTCTGAATTATACAAAAGTTATACAAATTATATTATACAAATTCCGAATTATACAAATGCGCGGATTATACAAAACTAAAAAGTTGAGCTGTGTAATTATAGCTAAAAGTAAACCGCGAATTGTAATTAAGGTAAACTATAGCTATATTAAGTAATTAACTAGTATATGTTTGTTTATACGCGTAATTTTCCCTAAAAGGATTGAATTAAGCATTTTACGTGAGTTTTACTTATATACACTCAATAATAAATAAAAATATTGAAAAAGAAAATGTATTAACTAAACTAAATTGTTCATCTTTGCAGGTTAAAATAATATCAAATTATTTTGAATTCAATTATTGTATTAAGTATAGTAACACTCATTTCTGTCGTTTAAATGACTATAATGTTGGATATGATTGATATTATATATAATTCATTCTTCTTAACCTTTTTATTTATTTATTGATGCTAAATATAGGCGCAACACACGTACTCTAATACTAGTAACACAAAGAAGTACTATAAAGAAACAAAATTGAAAAAACTATTATGTATTTCCAACCCCTCTGTTTTTCTTTACAATTCTTGATTACTTTTATATATATAAAAAAAAAAAACTCAAAATTCTTTTATGTTTGTTCTGCTGGCAGTTTACAAACAATTCCAAATTAAATAAAAGAAAATTATACAGAAGTAAAAAATTTGATTACATTGACTAAAGAAAAAACAAAAATAGTAAACTCACAAAACCAAATTGAGTTGAAATCAATAAAAAAAAATTAATTTTTTTTTGATAAGCACTCCTCCATATGTAATTATGAAGTCGAGTTTTTGCCTTGAGAATGGAGTCGACTTAGATAGAAACCTCAAAGTGACTTAGATAGAAACCTCAAAGTGGTATCTTCTGACGTGAATTTGAATTAGTCGAGTTTCAAAACATGTACCAGAAAAACCAAAAAAGTGAAGTTGTAACTAGAAAGTCCATCTCAAAATCTTGATTCTCAAATCAACCTTACATTTAGATGTTGTAATTGAAGCCACACTTGGATTTTTCCCTTTAGGTATTGGTCCATTGATACCATCACATGTTACTCTAATCCCCACTTTTTTAGTTTTTAATTTGTCCATTTTCACAACAACTTTTGTATCCAACAAAATCCTCATTGGCATACCATTTTTTCTCTTCATATCTGATTTCAAACTTGAAATAGAATCCACATCAAGAACTTGTGACACAATTGATAATGTTGAATGTATAATTGTAACATTATTTGGTGCACTAGTAAAGCTTGGAAAATCCCCATTTGCTAGCTCAATTTGATTGGTTGATTCTGCTTTTAATGCAATTGGATCATAAATGTAAACAAATTTCTTGTTTTTGTTCTTGGTAGACAGAGTTACGTTGAATTTAGTAGCGAGTCTTGTAGTATCATCAAGAGATGTGGTGAGATTGAACTGCGAAATTTTGAGAGAGGATATCGAAAATGAAGGGAGTTGAGGACGATAAAGGGAGTAAAAAATTGTACCAGCAATAGCTATAAGGATAAGCATGACGATGATCATGAGAATTGTCCAACAACAACATCGACAAAAACATCTACGACAATTGCAACCACGGCCACGACGTTTGTGTCGGTAGTTTGGTCGGTAAGGGATCCGATTCGGATTGTACGTCTGGTTCTTAGGGTTGTACGTTTGATTTTTCGGTGTGGGGTTTGGGGTGGGGGTGGTGGGTTTTTTAGTGATGGTGCCATTAGGCTTGGTTGCCATTTTGGTACAAAGTGAAAAATGTAGTATAGTAGGTCGATAATGATCAATAATTGAACCAAACTAATTTCGTAAAGTTGATATCATGAAGGAAAAGGAGAGAGCAAAATAGATGATGAAAAATATTTTTTTGAAAGAGCTTTTTAACAAATGATAAATGGATGTTGGTGGATAATAAATCATATGAAGTAAGTGTCAATGTCTAAGTTCTTAGGGTTTTTTCTTGTATTTTAGTTCAAAGTTTTTTTTTTTTTTTGGTGAGAGACGTGAACTCCATAACCACAAAGGGGACATAGATACAATATAATATAGACACCTCACCAATTAACTGAGAATATATCCTAGCTGGATTATATTTGAATTTTTATCTTTATATAATAAAAGTATAAAACACGCAACGCTAAAAAAATACAGATTTTTTAACGGACTTTCTATCATAAATCTTTACATTCGTCAAAAAATCACTATTGTCTAGTAGCGTAAGGTTTTTAGATCTCTTTCTCAAAAAATTATATTCATTTTATTATATTTTTTGTTATACTATTTCTTATTAGTCTGTTTTGAAAAAGAAAAACACTTTTATAAATTTGAAAATAGTTTAACTTTGAATTTCTCTCATTTTAAATTGTACATATCTTTAATGACATAGCTTAATAGTCACAAAAATCTCATAATATATTTAAGATTATAAGTTTTAAAAAAAAAATTCAAAATTTTATGCTCAATTAAATAATATTACATAAATTTAAACAATGAAGTACTACCAAATATTTATTTCTTAAATTATGTATATTAAAATTCAAACGTCCTTAAATACTCATTACTAAATTCCTAACTTAATCATTATATAATTGAATTTTGACTTCTTTTGAAGTTCGATTTTTGTCACTATCTTCTTTATTAATATGGCACCAAAATAAATTATTGTTACAAATTTCAATTTATCTATAAAAACATTATTATTTTACTGAAAATACATGGAGCATATATTTTGCAGTCTTTGCTATATATTTGTAGTCTTTTTTTTTTCTTTTTTCTTATAGGTGATGTGCAACCCACGTTTCATGAGATCTAAGTTTGAGGTTGACACGTTGGAGTAATAATATAACAACGTGGTCTTTGGGTAAAAAGCGTTTTTCTCTTGAAAATAATTTTTTTTAATGTAAATTTTAATTAGTCGAACTTTAAAAGAAGATAATTAACAATAACAACTACATATGTAGATATTGATATTTTGTGGAATTTACAAGACAAGTTTTAATTTCAGTTAATGTTCTTAGGGCAATTTTACCCTAAATCATAGGTCATGCTTATATAAAATACTAGTCTATGGAAACGTGCGTTGCACGTTTGTTCCTTAACACTATTATAGAACTTTGATATATTTAAAAAGTAAAGTTATGAAATAGCAAATTTTAAAATTAACAATATTAATTTTATATTTGTATTTTATTCATTAAATAAATTACATAAAAATGGGACATGACATTTTTCATCAAACAAAAAATATGTGAAGTCAATTATGACGGTATAGTCTCTAATGGTCTAAATAAGTCGATGAATTGTTGGATTAAAAATTAATAAATTCATGTAAATGTCTCTAACGAAATTTTCAAATACACGAACATACGAATAAATACCAAACATAAAATGATAAGACTGAAATTTTATCATAGTAACAAAAATAATATGTATATCCATTCACTAAAATTACACGCTAGCTCTAAATTTTATAATCCAAATGGGTTGACAACAAAGTAGTTAATTGTATGACAACACAAGAGTCATACACTTGATCTTGATATAATGTAAGATCTCCAAAATGGTCAAAATACAAAGCACATATTATATTATATATATGAATAAAGCCTTTTAATTCACATTGCTTCACACTAATGAAGACGATGATAATTCATTATCAATTTATCATATTTACAAATTGATAGCTCATATATCGAACAACTAATATATAAAATTGGATTGAACATATCAATAAGCAACCCTAATAAAAGTAGACGTTATTGAAGGCTATTTTAAGAATAGAGGTAGAAAAAGACTCTTGATTGATTTCAACACTTTATTTTCTCATTATATTATAAAACTTAAAATGATTTTTCATATGACTTATCCCAATAATCACAATAAACTATAACATATTCTTCAAGATTATAAGAATCAATACCCCATATAATTCTATAGTTTTGCTTCTCATCATACATGATACAACATCAGATTTATTATGAAAATTATCTAGTGTGATAACTTTCATTCTTGCAAATACAATTCACTTACATATAATAGGAATGATGATCCTACAAACACCTTGTATATTTTTATCAAGTTCAATAATTTAACAAACGAAAATCAATTAAGCAACTAAAATCCTGATAAATAAATCACAAAAAATATACTCAAAAGAAAAATACTTGAAATTTCTATCTGTATATTTTATTATTGTTTTCCACTAGGTTGATGACTACATATGATACTCTTTACTCATTAGATATATATATAAAAAAAAAGTATCCATAAGAAAAAAGAAATGTCACGCCCCGAGCCTACATCCTGGGCGGGACCGGCACTTGGAGACCATTGCTGGCCCCAAGCGAACCCTTGGCCTGGCTTTCTTAACTCAGCGGAAACCTAACTCAACAGAATAACGCAATGCAATGCAAGGTTATAAAACAACTTAACTTATAAAATCTGGCCAAAAAGGCAACTCGAGTCCCAAAATAGAATATTTACATATATACATAGATG
>JAJONZ010034710.1:0-12803 GCA_029582445.1 Solanum paucissectum | reverse complement strand
TAACAGTTTCAGGTAACCGATCATAGCTCATGATATTGAATTACGTTTAATTTTAACAGAATTCGAACCGTCAATGTTCTTCTTCAAGGATTGTCCAATTCCAGTCTTAGACGAATACAGAGTATCATCCAAATCTAAACAAAAATTATTTCAAAATATTATTCAACACAATTTCTCAACAAGTCAACGAAATGCAAATTAAGACTAATAACTATAATTAAACACAATTCCACAAGCGATCGAACAAATATCATAAAAACTTTGATAGTCAAATGAGTTTTTCTTATGTATTTTAACAACAATAACAATAACGTGTTCAATCTAATCTTCCCATAGGTGAAGTCTCCAGACCTTATTCCTACCTCGTGAAACACGTATAATAACTAATTGAAGAAAGAAACTTACCGAAAATAATAGAGTCAAAAGGGGAGGAAGAATCCATAGTAGAGAAAAACAAATTGAGCAAATTATAAATGCAAATATTTTTTTGTGAAATGATGAGTAGACACAAGAGAGGGCTTTGAAATGGGGAGGGAAAGCGGGTATTTATACGAGTTTGTAGAAGAAGATAAGGACAAGATTGGGAATATAAAAATATTTTTGATGACTCATCAGATGATAACGAGTGTCATTTGACAACTGAGGCAAGCGGGACCCACACGTTATCCAATTAAAAACGATAAATATATTGTAAGGACAATAATGCCCATGTTTCCGTGATTGACACGTTGCTTATGATTGTTTTAATACTCGTTTCATTTCGAGAGTCCACCTAGTTCAGATTTTTGAGTTACTTTAAATTCATTCGAAGAAAGCGATTTTTTATGAAGATATTTTTCACGGTCAAGATTTAAAATTGAGATCTTTAATTAAAGGAGGAATGATTATATTCATGCACCTTGATGGTAGGTTTTAATCCATTAAAAATATTTGTAAAATTTTAAAATAATAAATTTAAGAGAAATATTTAAGGTGAATTAAATGTTATCAAATATTTGAAACTACAAATTTCAGATCATATAGAATAAAAAAATAATACCCCTATACATATAGAGATTAAAAATGAAAATTTTAAAAAATAAAAAGTAGATCAATTATTGAATGTCATGTCATGTGTATGTTCCTTGATAAAATGAGGGCCAAAGGGGAATGAAATAACAATAAGAAAGAGATTTTGGTGAGGAAACTATAAAAATATTTTTGTGAATAATATTTTCTGATTTTGTTAACTTAAATGTGAAAAAAGCATTTCACTAAAGAAAAAGTTTTCCTATTAAACAAGAAAAAGTGTTTTTTCTTCGTATAGGCATAAGTCCATTAGTTTTATAATTATTCTAATTAGTTGATAAATATATTACCAATCTATAGTACTAATAACACTACTAAAATGTCAGTTATTTCTCATTAAAAAATGTTAGAGGATTATTTCTACAAATATTTTAATTTAGTGAGAAAAGAAAAAATAGTAATGTTTTTATATTAAAAAAATTAGAAAGTTTCCCACTATTTTAGTGATAAACTATTTCCATACATTTTTCCGACTAGTAAAATAACTCAGTGAAAAATAAGGAGGAAAGTCATTTTTTTATAACACAGATTTCTCATTAATACCGTGGAAAAACCCTTTAATTTGTTTCTAGTAGTGTAATATCTTCAAAATACTACTTTTATAATTATATTATATATATAGCCAAATATTTCTATAACAATATAGTTTTTTTTTTCCATAACAATATAGTTGATTCCAAGATTATGAGACTTTTGTTATTTTTATATTTTTTATTTCACATCATAAAAACGTTGAAAGTATTTTATTGCGTTCTTAAGAGCTTATTGCCTACGCGTTTTGAAGATTATATAGGAATAAGATGCTTTACTCTTTTAATTATTTGGAATATTCTTTTTCTCCCAAATAATTAAAAGAACTAATGTAATATTTACCTAAAGCTAAGGTGAAAATAATAGGAAAAAAAACAAACGCGGTTTCACACGAACAAAAACAATGATTTTAAATTAACAAAAAAAAAAAATCTTTTTGAGGGAAAACACAAAGTAATTATGATACCCTTGTCATGTAGCTTTCCTTGAACTTTCAGTACAGGTTTCAACATCCATGTGAAATGTGTGTCAATTTAAATTCATATTTAATTATTTCGTATTTGATATTTATATTAAAATCAAATTAATTTTATATTCATGCATTGTAAAACTTAATCTTAAAAGTGATATTCCAATAAGATTTTTTTTTGAAATTTTTATAAATTCCAATTCGAAGCCTCTTATTAAAAGAGGAGAAATCTATCGTACTCATGTCAGTAAATTCATACAAGTTAATGGAATTGCAACCCCACTACTTCAGGCTGATAACTTTTGCTAGTCCATTTAATCTTTGAAACAATGGGTTAAAAATATTCCATGTTCTCTTGTTTATATCATAAAAGATTCTTGTTCATCAATTACAATATTTAGTTTTCACTCAATATTCGATATTTGCTTCCAAAGTCTGATTAATTTACATCCATATATAAGAAATATCACTATTTTTTACCGTTCAAAATTATTACTCATTATTTAAGGTAAAATAAAATTTCAATATCAATATTACTATGATAAATGATAAGAATTTTATATCTAAATTTGAATTCTATTGAGAGATCCATGAAAAATCATAAATTATTGAAGAAACATCAAGATAAATACGCATCTACAAATAACTATATTATTTCATCCTATTTTTGGAGCCGGTAAATTTTGAATGCCCTCTCTCTCTTTGTATAAATCAAACATCATTTCTTTGTCGCCATCTTTTCAACATCTCATACTGAAAATAAATAAATTAATTATCTCAAAAAAATCATATCATGCATTAAATTATTTTAATAATAACCAACTATTCCCCTCCCTTGTCTCTTTCCCCCATAAAAAATCAGCCCCTACATATTTGTTCTATAAAATGCTAACCACAAAATATGATCTGATTTTTCCTATCGTAACACAAGGGATGGTATGATTATTATGACTAATCTAAAAATGTTTCATTATGCTTTAATATATCTATTGAAAATATTACTTAGATCGAATTTACTCATAAGTCATAAGGGATGCTAATAGCTTGTTAATCTATTGATATGTTCTCTTCCTTAACCTTAATTCTCAATATATAAATACACTATTATGGATGCAGGAAAAACAAATTCCCATATTAGATGACAGTTAGAATTTATAATAGAGAAAAATGTTCTCCACCCCTTGAAGAATATCTAGGGACTAGATTGTAGGACAAAGAAAGCTCATCTATTTTGTGAGAGTTTTCGATGATTGATGATATAAGTCGTGATTGATATAAATATATACCCGTTAGAAAGAATCTGTAAATAGCTAAACGTATTACTATTTATCTTTCATGCCAAATTCAAATCAATTAGACATCATGATCACCATGAATGAGGTGGTTGAATTTAGGTGTGCATATATAATAAAGTTATATATTGATGCTGATGGATGAAAACACCATAAATTATTATTTAGTTGATACTAATTGAGAGGACTGATTTGTCGTCTTATTTATATTTATAAATTATAAATTATATATATAAGGTGACGATAGAAGCAGAGTCCACCACTGCATGCATAGTAATTGAGTATGGCACAGCACATGAAACACAAGCAAATGATTTCGAAGAGTATGTTTCCTTTTGCAATTCTTTTAATGTACGTCAGATATTTTTTGTTTTAATTTGTTTATCATATTTTAATTTGACATAAAAAATAAAAGAGTAAAGATTTTTTTAAATTTTATGGTCCTAAATTAAATATATGTTAAATATATTAAAATATTTTTTAATTTTGTGATGTTAAACACAATGTGCTGAAAGTTTATTTGTAGTTAAAAAATTACAAAATAATAATTTTTGAAAGACTTCCCCAAATATCACTGAATGATGACATATACCACTATACCTAATTTAATTAGTGAGTTTACGTATTATATTTATTGTAACAAGGAATGACACATTACCTTATATATAAGATAACAACAAAAAGGACTAATATTGTTGTACTTAATTGTATAATATGTTATGTGAGTTGTACTATTTATATTTTATCCATATTTATCTTTATTTTACCTTATCAATATTTAGGAATCAACTTTTATAGTGTTAGGAGAATCATATTTATAGAATAGGGATTTAACTATTGAACGTAACTAAAGAAGCTCAATCAACACCATGAATGAGAGATTTAGAGGAGAAGAGAAGAGAGGAACTTTGTATTTTTTGTATGAAAAATGTTAAACGTACATGATGAGGAAGTAGCTACTTATATAGTTCTGTAACTAACTTCCAGAAGGTAGTTATAACAACTTTTACAGAAAAAGACTAATCTACCCTCTTTGTTGCTAACTAATATCAACCCTTAATGTCACCTACTTTATATCACAACACTCCCCTTCAAACTAGGTGGTGCAAAGATATCTAACACTCCTAGTTTGGATAGTAGGTGTTCATGTTGAAGTCTAGATAATTCTTTTGTCAACACATCTGCAGGTTGGTCTCTTGTGGGAATATAGCTCACAGTGATTAGTCCTTGTTGTAATTTCTCCCTTATAAAATGACAATCGATCTCAATATGCTTTGTCCTTTCGTGATACACTGGATTTGCAACAATTTGAATGGTTGCTTTGATGTCACTATACACCTGCACTGGTAGTTGGACTTCAGCTCCTACTTCTTTCAGCAAACCAAGCAACCACACTAATTCTGAAACAGTGGAGGCAAGGCTCCTATATTCAGCTTCAGCTAAACTCATTGAACTGTTGTTTACTTCTTTGCCTTCCAAGAAACTAATGACTGACCAACCTTCACCATGTATCCTGTTACAGACTTTCTGGTCAGCACACAAGAAGCCCAATCAGCATCACAAAATGTTGTCACCAAACCATCTGAATTGCTGGATAGCAATAAACTTTGTCCAGGTTGTCTCTTGATATATCTGATCACTCTTAGTGTAGCATCAAGATGTGGCTTCTTTGGCTGCTGTAGGAATTGACTAAGAGTTTGTGTGCTAAATGTTATGTCAGGTCTGGTCATATTTAGATACAATAGCTTGACAATTAGTCTTTGATACATTGTTTGATCCACAAGTGGATCCTCTGTCTCTGCTTGTTCTTTCTTTACATGCTCATCATACAATTTTGATGTCAGTTTAACATTGATGACAATAGGTGTGCCTGTAGGTTTGGCTGATGTCATGCCAACTTCAGATATCAGTTCAAGAGCATACTTTCTTTGGTGCATCAATATACCATCAATTGATCTAGTGAATTTAATTCCTAAGAAATACTTTAATTCACCTAGATCCTTCATCTTGAAAGCTTGTTGTAATGCTCCTTTTGTATCTTCTATTAGTTTTAGACTGCTACCAGTGATCAACATATCATCCACATACACAAGTACTATAATGATCCCATCTTTTGCTTTGTTAATAAACAATAAATGATCATGTTGACTCTGATGAAACTTTAGTTTGAGAAGTGCTTCAGTCAACTTATGGTTCCACTGCCTAGGTGCTTATTTGAGACCATAGAGGGATTTGGTCAGCCTACATACCTTCTCTCCTTGACTAACAAAGCCCTGTGGCAACTGCATATAGATCTCATCATCTAGCTCACCATGTAGGAAGGCATTAAACACATCCATCTGATGAATATGCCAATGCCTTGAAGCAGCAAGAGAAACAATGGTTCTAACAGTAACTATCTTCACAACAGGAGAAAAAGTTTCCTTGTAATCTATTCTTTCCTGCTGACTATATCCCTTAGCAACCAGCCTAGCTTTGAATCTTTCCATCTCTCCTGTGGATTTATACTTCACTTTATAGATCCATCTACAACCTATAGGTCTCTTCCCTTGTGGTAGATCAGTGATCACCCAAGTGTTATTACTTTCAAGAGCCTGAATTTCATATTACATAGCATCCACCCACATTTTATCTGTAACAGCCTCAGAGTAGGTATCAGGTTCCATTATGATAGAAGTTACAGCAATGTAAGCTTGATAAGGAGAGGAGAGATGATCATAACTCATATAGTTGCACATAGGGTAGGGAATAGGTTTATTGATAGTACATGAAAAAAAATCCTTCATCCATAATAGAGATTGTTTAGGCCTAGAAGATCTTTTAACAACAGACAGTCTAGAATTTTCATCAATAGAATCTGATGCTATAACACCAGTATCTACCTCAGGAACATGTATGGCATGACTTAACGACAACTCAAACTCCAGCTGTTGATCATCATAAGGACAATTAGTAGCAGGAACATAGGGAGACATCATATGATCTAGTCTAGGAGGCAGAACTGCAGAATCAGGCATGGAGTCTGGAAACACCTTCTCAATTGGACTAGACATCTGAGCAAAAGAAAATTGATCCTCTCTAAACAGTACATCCCTACTAATAAAAAATGACTTGTTACTTAGATCAAGTAATATATATCCTTTCTGAATTTCGGAATATCCCATAAGAACAACAGACCTGGATCTTGGTAGTAGCTTGTCATGCTCAGTCAGTTGTTTAGCATAACACGCATCCAATGGTTTTGAGATGAGTCAATACTGGTTTTCTACCATATAGCCTTTCATAAGGTGTTTCAAAACCAAGCACACTACTAGGTAACATGTTGATGAGGTATGCAACAACTAACACACACTGACCCCAATAACTCACTGGTATACTAGCCTGAAACCTGAGTGCTCTTGTGACCTCAAGTAAATGCCTATGTTTCCTTTCAGCAACACCATTTTGCTGAGGAGTATAAGGACATGATCTTTGATGCATAATACCCATATCTTTGAACATATTAACACAGACAGAGTTCACAAACTCAGTACCATTATCAGACCTCAATATTTTGACTGCCTTCCCAAGTTGAGTTTTAACATACACAAGAAACTCTTTAATAGAAACACAAACAACTGATTTATGTTTGAGAAAAAATAACTAAGTCATTCGAGAAAAGTCTTCAAAAATGGTAAGAAAATACTTGCTACCATCAACTGTAGGTACAACATAGGGACCCCAAACATCAACATGTATAAAATCAAAGCAGACTACAGTTTTAATACTACTCACAGGAAATGCTAGTCTTGTTTGTTTGGCATAAGGACATATAGAGCATTTAGACAAAGTACATAGATTTTGTTGATTCACAACAAACATCCTTGCAAGAACTGCAGAAGATACATGCCTTAATCTTTGATGCCATAACTCCATGTCTACTGGTTTTGTATTGTTGACAGCAAATACACCTTCTCTCTCACTGCTGGTACTTGCATTTTTATTTGTTAAGTTCAGCTTTAGTAAGTATAAACCACCATCTTCTTTACCAACTTCCTTCACTTTCCCACTGTAGAGTTCCTGGAAAACACAAAAATTAGGAAAGAAGGTGACAGAACAACCTAACTCCTTTGTGATCTGACTGACTGATAATATATTATATTTGAAGTCTGGAACATGTAATGCATTAATGATGATACTTCTGGCTGATAGGACACATGAACCAACATGAGAAACTTGAGTGGTAGCACCATTTGGAAGATACACAGGTTTCAGTTCTGGAAGCTTTGACACTGAACCTTTCACCAGCATATCTAAGTTAGAGACCATATGATTTGTTGCACCTGTATCAATAATCCATACTCGACTATGATCAACAACAAAAGAGTCCTTACCTGTAGTACTAGCAGTATTGCAAGTAGAAACAGTAGGTGCATCTGACTTCTGTTGAACCATCTTCAAAATATGATCATATTGATCCTTTGTAAAAGTACATCCCTGCAGCATCTGTTGAACCTCTTTTTCAGTTTTACTAATTTTGAGGTTGACATTAGATCCCTCAGAAGAATGTTATTGTGGATTAGATGGAATTCCCCAGCCTGGTGGGGGAATGTTAGTGTTGAGACCATATGTAAAGTTGGCCTGAGCTGATGGATACTGATTGGAGTGATTGCCAGTTGGAGAAATTGATCCCCCTTGCACCTTTCTTTTTGACTTAAAATCAGGAGGATAACCTACCACTTTGTAGCAAAACTCTTTGTTGTGACCTTTGCATTTGCAGAAATCACATATTAGTATTGAATTTCTCTTAAACTTCTGATTCACACCTGAGCTATTACTAACACCTGAACTGCTACCAGCTTTTGAGTACATAACAACAGATGGATCTGAGCCAATAGAAGTCATTCCCAAGCTAGTAGTACAATTCACCGCAGCCTTTTGACATTCATCTCCAACTATCATAGAGTACACATGATTGATTGTTGGTAATGGATCTAGCATGAGAATTTGACTTCTAGCTTGCTGATACGATTTATTTAGTCCCATCAGGAACTGATAAACCTTCTGCCTATTCATATGAGTTACAAATCCCTTTGAAATCTCACAGTTACAATAAGGAGCTGGTACTAATATCTCAAACTCATCCCACAGAGCTTTGAGTCTTATGTAATACTCAGAGACAGATGCATTACCTTGTTGTATAAATGCAATATCTTTATGCAAGCTATAGGTTCTAGAACCATTTACTCGATCAAACCTCTCTCTTAAATCAGTCCAAACATCAAATGCACTAGAGGCAAAAAAACAAGTCCACTTAATAACCCTTTAGATACAGAGTTTAGTAACCAAGACAACACAATTGCATTCACTCTTTTCCAATGTCCCCACAATTCTACACTATACATCTCTTTCTTAACAGTTCCATCAATTAACCCAAGCTTATTCCTTCCTAACAATGCTAGTCGAATAGATCCACTCCATAACATATAATTTTCGATCCCAAGCAGTTGAAACGAAATCAAACTAATACCACTAACATCAGTATGATTAAGAAACAGGGGATGATTGTAGTCAATACCTTGACCTTGCACATAACTGCTAGTTTGAAGAACAAGTGGTGCAGATTCATTCTGAGGTAAATCAGCTGAGCTACTTCCAGGTGCCATTAATGATCTACTTGAACTTTTTCTCGTGGAAACAATTAACTAACAATTACCTGAAGATACAAAATCCCGCCTTATCTCAAGCTACGATCTGTATCCAATTTTGATACAACCCTATGAATTGATGAATTAACCAATTGATTCTTTGATCCTTTGGCAACTACCCGCTTCAAATCTTAATCAGACTGAAGCATGATGCTCTGATACCATGAACGTAACTAAAGAAGCTTAATCAACACCATGAATGAGAGATTTAGAAGAGAAGAGAAGAGAGGAACTTTGTATTTTTTGTATGAAAAATGTTAAGCGTACATGATTAGGAAGTAGCTACTTATATAGTTCTGTAACTAACTTCCAGAAGGTAGTTATAACAACTTTTACAGAAAAAGACTAATCTACACTCTTTGTTGCTAACTAGTATCAACCCTTAATGTCACCTACTTTATATCACAACAACTATCATCTTTATTTTCCAAATTATTTCTTGAAAGAGTGTCAACTGTCACATGTCTAATATTGATATCAATGACTTAGGTTTAATTAATTGAGGGCTATAACAATAATTTATGTAGAGTGAGAAAATAGGCAATTAATTGAGGGCTATAACAATAATCAATGGTGGCTATTTTCCAAAGAAATTGGCTACAATTGCAATTCAAAATTAGGCAAAAAAAAAGAGCAAACAAACTAACAATCCAAATCTCCCAAAACCAACTAATCCATGTGTGCTACAGAGGCAAGCATATGGATTGTGCTTCTATATGACACTTTTGAGGCCAAACGGGCTTAGATGGCGTAATTTAAAAATGCGTTAATTTGTTCGATTGAAATATTTAATGATCCGTTATTCTTTGTTATGACTTCCTCTCCAATTGGATGACTTTCTAACAATCTCAGGGACCAAATACAAATGGAGAAAGCAATTTGAGATACAAATGGAGAAAACAAATTGAAAAAGGTAGAGTGGTATTTAACTGGTCCATCAGAGGCACTTTTTTTTTATGGGTTTAGACGAAAACTTTACTCCTGAATCATATTTTATTTTACTTTTTCTGGACTGTACAAATGTACCGCTGAAGAAGCACCAACATTCATGTGGAAAAAAATCTGCTTGAAAAAATGAAAGCCAGATTACTGTTCACAATTGCAAGATTAAGAGAAACTTTTTAGGATCTATCATTAATATTCTTAGCATTGTTAGTAGTGTAATTCTCAACTAAAAATTGTGTGAAATTACAATTTTTGTCTGATGGCGGAGATTATTTTTTTTGGTTAATTCTCAAAATTACAATTGTTGATGATTCTTTCCCATGTAGTGATTTTTTTTATGAAATCAATGTGTTATATGATCAATTGTTGAAACATTTAGGTGTAGTTATTTTGGTTGTCAGACGAACCTAACTATGCACCAACTATATCTTTTTTATGGTACTAATGCTTATTAATTTGATGCTAATACAATCTGTAATGACGGAAAATTTAAAAGAAGATATATCCTTTAGTCCATTTTTTTAAAATAATAAATATTGCATGTTTGAACATATTACCAATCAAATTGTTGAGCTTAGACCCCGTGCATCGCACAGGCATCACTTTCTAGTACATCACTAAATTATTTGGAGATATTTTTTGTTCTATATATTTGCTTTGAGTCGCCACAAGCATAGCTACCCAAAATACTAAATTATTTGGAGATATTTTTTGTTATATATATTTGCTTTGAGTGGCCACAAGCATAGCTACCCAAAATATTGGAAGCTTTATCAATCACCACTAAATTATTGGATTTTTGCATGTCCAATATGATTTCCTTTTAACATTTTCTGGCCCAATCTTATTTGGTTTTGAAGAAGATTAATGGCACAGGGTCTAACACTTATTGGTAGTACAATTCAAGTAGAAGTAATAGGAAATTGACAAAAACAAGGCATAAATTAAGTAGATGCATAAATCAATATGCTAATTTTATGTGAAATAAGGACATTCTAATTGACCCGATTGACTCTCATTCTGATTTGGCGAAATGGTGAAAAGTACATTATTTGTCGTCCTGCAACTAATTTGAATAAAATGGGCGTTCAAGGAAATGAAATTTCTTCTCTTGAAATGTTAATAAACAAACTTTATAATGTGACAAAAACTTGGGAGCATTATCAAAAGATTGTAACATTAGTAAATAGAGACTCAAAATTAAAAGATAGTATTCCATAATAAACCATATAGTAATTAAAAAACAACAAGAAAGATCCATAATTAAGCCATAACCCCTCTTTCCTTTAGAGTAACATAGGCCATAGCACCCCCACCACTTCCAACAAAAAAAAAAATACATATAAGAAACATAAGTTCTTAAGATAACTTTGAGTTAAAACCGTAAGGAAAAACCAAAACAAAAGAAAAAACAATAGAAAAGTTTCCAATTTTTTTTTTTTTTTTGTTAATGTGCTACAATAATCATGTAGCTCCCCTTTCAATTTTTGTTCCATTATGTCATGCTTGATTGTGTCTTCCATGTCCATAAATGAATCTTGCATTTCCTTCTGAGTAAACATGAGTCTCATTGTTCAATCTGTCATTGTTCAAATGTTCATATTAGAAAAAAAGTCGAGAAAAAAGAATTATAAAATACGTAATTTAAGTTGTATACACCTACATGAAGAGTTACTTGTTAACTGTTGTCGTAAGTTAAGTTAAATTATGAGTGTATAACACAATTAACGTACTAAACCAATAATCAATAAAATTGAAATGTTGCTTACGAATGTCTAACAGCTTTGCTTAATGTAGAGGCTGAAGTGAATGTTTTGCCATCAAGATATCTATTTTCTCCATTGATCCTCTGCTTGATTCTTTGGTCCAATTCATCCACACTTACAACAAATGGAGTATCTGATGCCTATATCAAATCATCGATAATTTAATTAATAACTATATTTTATAGCCGTCCACCAAAATTAAATAGCAGTCAGTAAATGTATACTTTTTTGGTATATTATACATAAGATACACATGTTTTATACAAAATAGTGTATATTCTTTTTGTATATTATTATATAATATACATAGAATATACATGTTTTATACAAAATAGTGTATATTCTTTTTATATATTATTGTATGATATAAATAGAATATACATGTTTTATACAAAATAGTGTATATTCTTTTTATACATTTGGCTAGCTAATGTAATTATTTTGACCGACCAACCAGATATATATCTTGTTCTAATTTTGTAAAGTAATAATACCATGACCCATCCCCAAGTGTCCGCATAAGATGGAATATGAGCTGAATAAGGCACAACATCTGTAATAAAAAAGAATTAATAAATATTATTTAATATCATTTGAGATATATCAAGTTTTCAAGAATTATTATAACATAATGTAATTAATTCGCATAAAAATAATTTTTTTCCCTTACATTTGAAAACTTGTTTCAGAGTATTGAAAATGCAGGAAAAGACTTCTGTATGGCTGAAAATTCCTGCTGGTCCTGCCTGGTAAGTTATAATTCACAATATTTCAACATTAATTAGTACTTATAAATTACTAATCCAATGTTTAATTTCCCCACATATATTATACTGATTTAATTTAAACGATACTAATAAATTTTACGTTTCGATGAAATTTAAGAGATAAATATAATGTACCTGAGTAACAAAGATGCCATCTTGATTAAGTCTAGGTTTAACAAAAAATTCATAAAATGATTTTGTATAAAGTTGGTAACATGGTCCTCCTTCTATAGGGTCAGCTAAATCCCCTACAATTATATCATAATGTTCCTCCCTCC
>JAJONZ010034708.1:0-14378 GCA_029582445.1 Solanum paucissectum | reverse complement strand
TGGGTGAAGTTAAAAAGAAATCTTAAACAAAAATAATTTCTAATTTTTTATTTTTTTGTTTGTTGGAGGGGTGAGGGGGAGGGGAGGGGAGTTTGGGGGTAGGGATAAAAATATATCTGAAATTTAAACAATAAAAATTTTAATTTTTTTTTGAATGGGGAGGGTCGGCTACGAGATATGGGTAGGGTAAGAAAAAAAATTAAAGGATAAAGTAGAGTTTTAGAAAATATTTTCCTTAATTTTGGAAGGGAAGTCATTTTCCTTAAATTTGAGGAAAATGAGTTGATTTGGAAAATATTTTCCAAACATTTTAAGCCAACCAAACATGGGAAAATTGGAAAATATTTTTCAGAGAATATTTTCCTCCATACCAAACACACCCTTAATACAAACGTGTCTCATTGTAAAGAGCGTGATATTAATTTTACCTTTATTAATTAAGAATAATGCAAATGATACAAATCAAAACGTTGCAAAAGAGATGAATTACATGTAAGATTAAATACTTTAATACACATCAGGATCTTGAACATGATAATCTTACATAGAGAACGTTAGGGGCACATACCTGATGCGGAAGACATCATTGCAGAGAAAAGCGGAAGCGTTAGTGGTAAATTGATTTCTACCTCTTCTCCCTAGCCTTACGTTACCACAATGGTCAACGATGAAATTATTGTAGAGAATATGTGGTAACCCTAATGGGTGGAGGGAGGACCAATTTATAGAGGTTATGACTTAATTTGGTCCGTCCATCAAGTAGCCAATGTACGGACAAAATCTATTCTTTATTAAATATTATTTATGGTATTACTTGGGTCACAATTAAACTTGAGCCATAAGTAAGAAATTATTCTTACATTCTCCCACTTGGCCCAATGACCACATAACATTAATATTTCATAAAAATTAGTTGCGCATACAATAAATCTCTTATATAATGTTCATCATACATACCACAATATAACAAACTACTAATGCGAGTTATAGCGGTTGTACATAAATTTTAAGCTACATACTTCCTTCCATATACTACTACATTAGCAACTTATCATACTAGGTTCATAAGCTATAGAGCATATAACATTACGGTCCACAATAATGTCTCATAGAGACTTATCTCATTATGAGAAACAAGAAATTCATTAATGTATATCAGAAACACATTATTGTAAGCCCTTTGTTAATGGATTTTCAATCATAAGATCAGTTCTAATATTTTCAAGTAACACTCTTTATTTTTGAACTTCTTCCTTGATAGTAAAGTACTTTAATTTCATATGTTTGGCACATTTGGAGTACTTATCGTTCTTGGAGAAGAATACTGCTGCAACATTATCACAATAAATTTTCAGCGGCTTGATAATGGTGTTGACAATCCCAAGACTTGAAATAAGGTTCCACAACCATAATGCATGAATTGTGGCTTTCATAACATGCCACAAACTTTCTTTGCAGCTTTCCAGTGATCAATTCCGGGGTTACTTTGATATCTTTTTAGCATTCCGACCGCAAAACTAATATATGGTCTTGTGCAAGTTTGAACATACATCAAACTTCCAACAATAGAAGAGTAAGGAATTTTTTCCATTTCTTTTCGTTCTACATCATTCTTTGGGCATTGCATGAGATTAAATTTGTCCCCTTTTGAATAGGAGCTATTACTGCTGACATGTTAAATCTCTCTAGAACTCTTTCGATATAGCCTTTTTGAGACAGTCCCATAATCCTTGTGATCTATCACGAAATATTTCTATCCCTATCACATAAGATGCCTCACCCATATCTTTCATTTCGAATTTCATCTCACGCAATATGCCTAAATCATTAGCAGCAAGTAAAATGTCATCAACATACAAGACTAAAAATATAAACTTACTCCCACTGATCTTTTGGTATATACACCAATCAATGGTAATGTCCTTAAACCCAAAAGATGTTATGGTATCATTAAACTTTATATAACATTGTCGTGAGTCTTGTTTGAATCCATATATTGACTTCTTTAGCTTACACACCATTTGATCTTTTTTTTTTAAAATTTCGAAACCCTCTGTTTGGTCCATATAAACATCCTCCTCGAGGTCTCCATTAAGAAGTATAGTTTTCACATCCATTTGATGTAACTCTAAATCATAATGAGCTACCAAAGCCAAAACAATTCTTAACGAGTCTTTCTTTGAGACCGGTGAAAAAGTTTCTTTATAATTAATGCCTTCTTTTTTAGTGTATCCCTTGGCAACAAGTCTGGATTTATATCATTCAATATAACCATTTGAATCGCGTTTGGTCTTGAAGACTCATCTACACTCGATTCTTTTAGAAAATTCTGATAATTGAACGAGATCCCAAATTTTATTGTATTTCATGGGATTTTAACTCTTCATTCATGGCATCAATCCATTTATCAGACTCAGTGCTTTCTATGTCCTGTGAAAATGAAATCGGATCTTTATTAATTTCAATGTCAAAATTTGGCTTTTGCAAATAAATCACATAATCATCTGAAATAACCTATTTTCTTTCTCTTTGAGATTTTCTTAATGACACTGTTTATGATTCATTTGCGTCAGATACTTGTGAGTTAGTTTCATCTTGAAGTGTTTCACCCAAATGTTGTTCAACAGTGTTAAAGTGTTCTTCAACAAAAGGAACAATATTTGTTATTGGTGCGGAAGTAGGTACATTCATGGGCAATGAAATATTTACCCTTACCTTATTAATTTTCGCACTTTGTCGTTCAACACTCCTACTAACTTCATCATTCTCAATGAATTTTGCATTATCAGTTTCAACAATTCTCGAACTATGATTTGGACAGTAAAACTTATATCCTTTATATATCTCTCGATAACCAATAAAGTAACCACTTACGGTTGGAGAATCTAATTTCTTTTTATGTGGATTATAAACTCTAGCTTGCGCTTGACAACTCCAAACATGCAGGTGTCTTCAACTAGGCTTCCTTCCAGTACACAGTTCAAAAGGGGTCTTTGAAATTGCCTTACTAGGAATCTTGTTCAATAAATATACAACGGTTATAAGAGCATACATCCACAATGATTTGGGTAATGAGGAATTACTCATCATACTCCTAATCATATCCATAAGTGTTCGATTATGACTTTCTGCAACACCATTTTGTTGAGGTGTTCCTGGCATAGTATACTGTACACATATGCCATATTCTTCAAAAAATTTTGCAAATGGACCTGGACATTGTCCTGATTCGTTATACTTTTCATAATATTCACCACCTTTATCTGACCTAATGATTTGTACTTTCCTATCTAATTGTCTTTCAACCTCATTAACGTACACTTTGAGAGCGTCCATTGCTTGAGATTTTTATTTCAACAAATAAATAAATTCATAACATGAAAAATCATCGATAAGGGTGATAAAATATTTTTCTTCACCAAAAGATGGAACATCAAAGGATCCGCAAATATCACTATGTATAATTTCAAGAAACTGAGTGTTCCTTGTCGCACCTTTCTTGGCATGCTTGATTTGCTTTCCTTTAATGCAATCCAAACATATATCAACCTCAATAAAATTCAGATTCGGAAGAATCTCATTCTTTACTAATCTGTTTAATCTTTCTTTGGATACATGATCCAGACGTTTATGCCACAAATAAGTAGAACTTTCATTTAGTGAACTACATTTAATTCCAACATTTTGATGAATAGTAAGAAGGGATTCAGAAAAATTATTATCGAGTTTTAATCTATATAAACCATCAATAAGAACACCAGAACCATAAAAAATGGTATTCTTATATAAATTGAAACATCCATGTCCAAACTTAAAATCAAATCCAGAAACATCAAGTCTTGATTCCTAGAAACTAAAGGAACATAAATAGTAAGTAATAGATCAAGGTGATGTCCAGTCTCCAAGATCAACCGATAAGTCCCTATGCCTTCAATTTGAGCCTTTATGCGATTTCCCACGAACAAGAAATCCTTATTTGGATTTGTAGTTTGGATCGTAGTGAAATCCTGCAACATAGTGGATACATGAGTAGTTGCACCCGAATCAAGCCACCAAGTATTATTAGGAACTTCTACTAAATTTGATTCAAAACATACAGAAGCACTAAATATACCTTTCTTTTCAAACTAAGCTTTACGTTTCTGACAATCTTTCTGATAATGTCCTTCCTTTTTACAGAAACGACACACATCGGCCTTGAGTTCCTTATGAGCATCATGTGGAACTTTAGTAGGTTCATTCTTTTTCTTAAACTTGTAGGCCTTCACTTTAAGTTCTTTTCTAGCTCCTTGACCCATGAGGTTAATGGAATGACCTCCTTGTTTCTTAAGTCTGGACTCCTCTTGAGTAAGCATACTGGATAATTCACTAATATCCCACTTATCCTTAATAGTGTTATAGTTAATTTAAAATGGTCCATACTCAAGAGGCAACAAGTTCAGAATAAACTGAACCAAGAAGGTGGCATCCGCTTTCATCCCCAAGGTATGAAGTCTTGCTGCAATATTGGTCATCTCGATGATATGATTTTGCATACTACGCGATCCATCAAACTTCATGGTCGTGAGTTCATCCATTAGTGTACCAGCGAGAGACTTATCAACAAAGCAAAAATATTCTTCCACAAACTTCAAGTATCCCCTGACACTTTCTGTTTGGGGAATAGTACTCTTAATGTTGTTATAGCAACAATCATTCGCATGAGCATAAGGCTCAATATGTTAGAGCGCTCCCATGATTTATGAAAAAACTTCTCATCCTCACTGCTCTTATCAGTAATGACAATATATTTGTCATTCAGCAGATCCAAGTCAAAATCCATCACACCTAAGTGGAACTGGACTTGTTCATGCCATTCAAAAAAGTTTAATCCATTGAAACAGACAAAGCATGCGAATGAAGAGGAATAAATGCAAACTAGATATACATGCTCACAAATCAGAAATAATGTGAATTCAATAAGCGATAAAAATATATCGTAATTCTCCTTTGGGTAGATACTACGACACATTATCATAATTTAAATGTCATTTTTATCTTTAATAGTTAATTGAATATTTTTAATCAAACTTATACGACATCATTGGATATACAATAGATGATTGACTAAAAATATTAATTTACCTCATAATTTTCACTATTCGTAGAACGATAGATTCACCTTTGAGTAAATTCTTAAGTTCTAGCAATAGTGAAAGTTAATTTATCTATTTATTTTTTCAATATAGGCATTTAATTAACATTCATAGATAAATAATTTTTTTATGAATGCATATTTTATTAACCATACTAGTTTGACCACTTTGGTGACTAACAAGTTATATGAATACAAATGCACACATAATATCATAAAATTTTGTGCATGTGAATAATTTTATACATTTTAGTTTGGCCACTTTGATGACTACAAACTATATTGCAATAAGTACACACATTATTATTATTTATTGCTTAGTATAACAACCACTTTAATTTATTGCACAACTTAAAATAAAAACATAATTATTACATTGGAAAGATTAAGCATCATGGCTGTAAACATCAATTCTAAACTTTTTCTTTAATCATTTTTTTCCTGTAATGACGCTGTAATATATTGATTTTCTTGTGTAAAAGTTTATAAGCATATCATTGACTAAAAGACAAAAGGTTTCTCAATTTGAAAATTATGATCAGTTTTCCAAATATTATTCGTTCAAACAATTCAGGCTCTGATACCACATGCAAGATTAAATATTTTAATACACATCAGGATCTTGAACATGATAATCTTACATAGAGATTGTTAGGGACATATATCTGATGCAGAATACATCATCACAGAGAAAAACGGAAGCGTTAATTGTAAATTGATTTCTACCTCTTTGCCCTAGCCTTACGTCACCATAATTGTCAGCAATGAAATTATTGTAGATAATATGTGGTAACCCTAATGGGTGGAGGGAGGACCAATTTATAGAGGTTATGACTTAATCTGCGTCCATCAAATAACCAATGTATGGACAAAATCTATTTTTTATTAAATATTATTTATGGTATTGCTTGGGTCACAAGTAAACTTGGGCCATAAGTAAGAAATTATTCTTACATTACATGTACGTTCCAAATTAGATTTTGTTAAGTGTGATGTAATGACCTTTAATGTCATTAACATTCACTTACGTTTCTAAGAAATTACTTCTTCTTATTGACAGGGGTGGACCCACCCTTGGTCAAGGGGTGTCTTCGCCAGAAAATTATATTGTATATAGAGGTCAATTTTGATTTAATAAATGAGATAAAAAACCTAACTATACAATTTAAGCACCCAAATTCCTCACCAAGGGATTAAAAAAACACACAATTTTTGTCCCTAAGAAATCTCTCTTTTTAATTTTTCTTTCTGCGATATCTCCCTTCAATATTTTTACTTCCTGATATTTCCTCTTTTCTAATCTTCTTCCTAAAATATTGAATAAAAATATTCTCTTTTCTCTCCCATCCTTTTTTTTCCTGATATATATACACTAAAACTTTTCTAATCTTCTTCCTAAAATATTGAATAACCTTCAAAATATATACACTAAAACGTCTCACAATTAAAAATCAACAAATCACCAATTATTGTACCAGATCAGCCACCAAAGTATATCCCTTAATACATATCACTATTTAAAATAACATATCATCAACAATTGTATCAACTCGACCACCAAAGTGTATACACTAAATATTTTTATGTAAAAAATTATTTTGATAATTTTGTAATGACCCAAAAAACTAGTAAGTGAAACTAGAGCCTAACAAGTTTGTTTTTGAGTTTGATGTGGGGTTTGAGGTTGTAAAAGGATGTCCCGAGCTTAGGTTGAGGGGTTTAGGGGTTAAACGTCAATGTACGACCCCCCAAAGGACCAACCAAGGGTCCCCCCCTCAAGCCTAACCCCAAGGGTGCCCCTAAGAGCAAAAAACTGCCAAAACTACTTGACCTATGGATGGGCACCCACGATTCATGGGTGGACTCACTCCCCATAGGTGGGGGTCGTGAGTCGAGACTTGACCTCCCCTGCCCCTCCTTGGTTCCATTCACCACCCACGATTAGCCAGCACGGCTTGTGGACCCACCCACGGTCCGTGGGTGGGGTTTCGTAAGTCACACCTGAGTTGCTGTCCAAGACTCGGCCAAGGTAAGGGCAACATGGTAAATTTCTCTTAAGGTTCGTTAAGTTAGGAGACGGTTATTATTGATTAATTAAAATATTTTAAGGCTTTTAAAAGTATTAAAACACCTTTTTTCCAATTCATTATTTCCCAAAACTCAAAAATTAGAAACTACCCTCTCCAAATATTCTCTCTCTAGAACCACCATTGGAGAAGGAGGAGTCAAGCTTTGAAACTCGAGATTTCACCTTCCTCACTCAATTTTCGTGGAGTTTCTTCCCTAAAGGTATGGTTGTCTTCATCTTTGATTAAGTTTTATTCAAGGAGCCCTTTCAAAAGATGATTTCAAGTTTCCAAAATCCCCCAAATAGTTAGGGTTTCAACTCAACCTCATGGATTCCTTTCAAGGTTGCTTTTAAAGGTTGAATCATGTTTGTTTAAGAATTTATTACTGATTTTATATGATTTTAACTTGAATTCATCAAGAACCCATGAGTTTCCCAATCCTAGCTATGATTCTTCTTTACATTATGAATGTTGTTGCAAGATGGTCCAATTGATTGGATGTGAGTAGATTATGATGTGATTGCATGAATTTAGTATGATTCTACATGTATACTTGATTAACCTAAGATTATAGGGTGAAATTGATGTGGCCTAGGGTTATGTCATGAAAGAGGCAAATTGAGAGTTTAGATGTAACCTTCTAAGATTAATGAACTTCTTGATGAATTACCTTAGATTAGATCACCTAGACATGAATTGTTTAGGAGCAAATCTTGTAGACATGAACTAACTTGATTAGGTATTACATGATGAATCATGGTTGAAGTAGTATTGAGATTTAGTTTACTTGGTGTTATATGTTTATGATAGAGTAAGAATGAAGCATGTGGTTAGTTTACCTTGAGAGTTAGGTTTACATGATGACCATGTGAGGTGTTGCTAGAGAGTAATCCTCATAATATGAAGATGACTCATAGGGCTTTAATGGTAGAAGCTAATATGAATAAGTTAAGGATGTTAAAGCTTAAAGAAGGAAGCTATTATGTATGTTGAATTGTATATGGCATTATTGTGAAAGGACTTTATCCACATGATATATAATATGAGTATATGAATGTATACATGGAATGAATGTTTTAATTGAGTTATGACTATATTTATGTCTTATGTGGTGAATGCTAGATGTGTTGACTTAACATGATCCTTGAATGCATGATTATGATGTTATGTGCATGTTTCATGAACACTTAGAGAGTGAAGTGTCTATGATGATAATGTTGTTGTCGTGTCATTGAAAGGACAATCACACACACCCACCCACCATGCATGAACATGACTATGATGTGACTAAGGTGTTGTTGAAAGGCTAATCCTCATATGCACCCTCACACATGACTATGCATAAAGTATGTATGTTTACGATAAGCTTGTTGTGTTGATTGAAAGGCTATTCTCATGAACACACTATGAATATTATGTGCAAGGTTTACTCACATGTTGATGATTCGAAGGTTAAAAGGACATTCTCACCTAATGAATCTATGAGCTATTATGATATTATGTTGGTTTGAGTGCCTAGTGCATTCTTTCATGAACATGAACTTAAGTAAAGACTTAATATGAATTTTAAAGGGAATTATGCTTAGCACCGAGTGGACATGAGTATGAGATGGGTCCCTTCACGCTAGTAGTTGGGTTCCCAATACGGTTATCTCATGAGATGGAAACCTCCACGTTAGTAGTTAGGATTTCTAGAAGCAATCTCCATATCCCATAACTATGTGCCCACATAAGTCTTTAGCTAGTTGATCAACCTAAAAGCTAAAATGAACATTCTACCTTAGGCAAGTAGGACACCTCTTTTTGGTGTGGGGGTAGAACATCGGATTCCATGTAGCTCACATGGTCTATGTCGATTAAGGCTATTTCCCTATATGATAAGAATATGAACAAGAACATGGGTTATTTACTATGGTGCCTCAAGAGATTCTACTTAGTGTGAATGGGGGTATGGGACTTCATTCATGCATTGCACAAGTAGGCTTGGAGAGTGGGCATGGTAGGTTCTCCCTTATGACATGATGATTATGAGTTAATGCATGCTTTATATGAATTATGAACATGAACTATACTTATGGCTCCTTAATGGGCTTTACTTAGTGTGAGTGAGGGTATGGGACTTCACTTATACATTGCACAAGTAGACTTATAAAGAGGTTATGATGCGGTTTCCTTATGTTATGAAGATATATGAAATTATGTATGCATGAAATGAATTGTTTCTATGAGTGACTTTACTTACTACAAGATATGAACATGAATGTCTCCTTGTCTATGAGTGTTGGCTATGGATAAGGTCAAGGTATGTTATGCATGATCATGGTGGCCTAGAAGTGATACTTAGTGTAAATAGGATTATGGGATCCTATCTATGCATTGCACAAGTATAGCTTAAGGTTACTTATGTGATGGTTCTATTATGATAGGATGATCTTGGTATTTAATTATCTATGTGAACTATGCCTTGTGAAGATTGGAGTATGCATTATGTTGTGTTGGAGACTATGCTTGTGATTATGATGATATCCTTTATGCTATGATGAATTGTGCATGATTTGTCTTATGAGCTACATTCTCCAACTATTTCAAAGATGATGTTCAAAAGTGGCATATAGCATGGTTTCAAACAAAATGTCCCTTTTATGCATGTTTTAAGGATTTTCATGCATGACTTCCATACTTAGTACATTTTGTGCTAACCCATATTTCTACATTTTCTATAAGTGTAGGGTTTGGAGATATTGGATTCCATCCTTGTGGCTAGGACCATAGTAGATCAAGAAGAAGAAGATTGGTGAGTCCTCATAGTATTCAAGGGATTTACCATATGTCCTTTATGTCTTTTTTTCATGTTTCGAATTTATGTAAGGGCTATGTCCCCAAGATTGTATTCAAGAGTTTTAATTCAAGTATTATAGATGGTTTGAGACATGGTGTTATGGACTCTCTCATTTTATAAAAGACTTCGATTGTAAAGAAAAGTTTTAAATTTTTTGCATTTTCTCTACGTTCTTATGTCATGATATGCTAAGGGCTTGTATGAGATCCATTCGGGGTCAAGTACGCCGTGTTACGTCTAGGGGGTATCCCTGGGTCGTGACAAATTTATGAACCATACATGATACAAATCATATTCACTATGATCATGCAGATCTTCTTTGAATTAACAGTTGAAACTTTTTCTCATTACCTTTTTTTCCGGTTTGAAGGTAATAATAAGAGAATTTGCACTAACATCTTTCTCCTTACCTTTTTCTTTGTCGAATTAGTTGTAACAGAGAAAATGTTTTCACTATTGATGGCATGGATTGTTCTTTCATATTGACTTATGGAATAGAGTGCATGCATTCAACTAAAAATGTAATTTAGAACATACAATGGGGTTGTTAATATAGCGTCGAAACCTTAACCTAAGGCTCTTTCTAGGAGTAGAATCCATGAAATTTTTCATAGTAAAAAACAATGAAAAAATAATTTTTGTTCTTGAATTAGAGGTGATTTTAAAAAAAAGGCAAGAGTAGAAAAGAATAAAAAATATTATCAAGAATGGAGGTTTTACCTAGATTCTAACAATGGAAGAAACGAGAGAGTAATAAGAGAGAGAAATGTATCCCATTAAGAGAGATAATATTCTTGTGATTGAGATGAATAATGGAGAGAGAAAAAATATCTTGATATGAGTCCCAAAAAATAAGCACACTAACCTAAAAAGAATTTAAAAAAATGTGTATTAATTAAAATTGCTATTTTTGTAATTAAAAACTTCATTTTGTAAATTAAAAAAGAGTATATTTTATATTGTAACTTTAACTCTTAAACACAATAACCTTGTAATTGTTCCTTAATAAATGTATATAAAAGTATCAACACCTCTTCATACAAGTTAAAAGTTTAGACTAGTGGTTAAGAGATTGTGAAAATTCCTTAAGGTTCTGCTTTGAAGCATTGCTGGCCTCATAATTATTTTTTTACTACAACCGTTGATGTAACACCCTGGAAAATGGAAAGGAAAAATTTACAGAAAAATGTTGATGAGTTTTGGTTCTACGGGACATACCTACGGACCATAGAAGTTTTTACGGGCCGTAGGATTGGTTTGGAATTGATTAGATTATGAGGGGAAAGATGGGGATCTACGGAAGGGTCTACATACCGTAGACTGGTCCACGGGCTGTAGAATGGTCTCGTGGAAAAGGATAAGGATTTTTGAATTTCAGTAACTGTTCTACAGATTGAAAAGACGGATCGTAGATGAGTTCGGTAGAAGTGATCTAAACTTAGTGAATTTTAGAGTTCGAGTTGATTTCTACGAGCCGTAGGAAGTGACCGTAGGAATTGTTCAGATTTTAAGGCCCCAGTAAGTGGTTCTACGGCTGACCAATACAGGCCATAAGAATTCCTACGGACTGTAGCTCAAAACCATATACCACTTCGACATTTTTAATGAAGGGTATCTTGAACTTTTCTCATTCCTTCTAAGCCTAAACCTCGACCCTTTTACGTCTTGTTAAGGGTTTATTCAGTGTTAAACACATTTTTACGTTCACTAACACTTAGAATAATTAGAGCAAGGTTCCAGGAGGAGAAAGCGCTAGGGTTTTTGAGTATTCTTCAAGTTTTCATTTATTTCGCCAAGAACTTCGTTCTTCCAAGTATGTAAGGCTATCATAGTGATTGACTGAGTTCGTCCTCATGCTTTACATCTAATTTCTATCAGTAAAGAATAATCTAGGGTTACATCCTTAGTTTTGATAATTCTTGAGATGAGTATCTTTATTGAGTTATGAGTTCTATTCCTGATGTTGAGTTGTTATATCTTGCGTTGAAAATCTTGAGTTGATTGTTCATGTCTATTTTTTTCAGCATGAACCCTATTATTGAGTTATTATTGAGAATATTTTAACCAAACTCTTTTGTCTTAAATTGATGTTTGAGAAAGTAAGACGAGTTTTGAGTAGAGTTTAAAGAATGAATTTGAGTAAAATATGAGGGGACTAATTGATTCCCAAATGTATAATTTTTACATGGCGAAATGGTCTGATGGACCCTTGTACTTGTATGAGTTTGTATTCTGAACCCTCTTACTCTATACTTTTTCAACTGGACCCTTAAACTTATTAAAATACAATATTTGAAACCCTCTAATCATTGACCAAACCTATGTGACATAAATAATGTTGAGTTAGAAAAATGTATAAATACACTCGCTTCCAAACGCATCAATACACTATATTCTATTTAAAAACATTATTTTCTTAGAAAACAATATTTTTTAACTTAAAAAAAATTATTTCTTCATTAATCCTCTCCCACCCCACTCCCACCCCGCCCCGCCCGCCCTATTTCTCCTCCTATCTGTCACACTTTCCACCCATAACCCTAAACTTTCTTCTCTTCTTCTTCAACAATATCACCCACCACATCCATTCTTTTTTATTTCTTCAAAATCACCCGTCATATAATTTTTTTTCATTTTCTTCTTCAACCCACTCCCCTCTTTGCAACAAATCAAACCCCGCGCTTAATTTCTTTTTTCAACCCCATTTTTCTAAATTTAGTATTTTTTATTTTAAAAGTTGAAACCATTATTTGTGTTGTATTTAAAGAGAATGTATGATATGGATTAATCAATGATACATCCAATATTTAAATACTAAGATAGGAGAAGGACTTATAGTCCTAATAAAATTAAAAGAGTACTTAACTCTATCTACAATAACTATATACAAATATTTAAAATTTTCCCATCCTTATCTTGGATTAGTAGATATCCTAACATCCCCCCCCCCCCGCAAGCGAAACTGTGATGTTGTAACAGTGATATTGTTTCGATGGAACAAAAACTGTCGGGCTGGTAGACTTCTAGTTAATGTATCGACTACTTGATCACTTGAGCTTATGTAACAGATGTCCAGATCCTTAGAGGCAACTTTTTCTCTAACAAAATGAAAATCCAACTCAATATTCTTCGTACGAGCATGAAAGATTTGGTTGGCGCAGATAAGCTGTCACACCATAGCTTAGGAGGTTTAGGCAAGGAACATGTAATTTTTGTAAAATATGTTGTAACCATGTAATCTTAGCCGTAGTAGCAGCTAGGCCTTGATATTCAAATTCAGTACTAGATCACGAAATAACTCTTTATTTCATAGAACACTACGTAACCAGATTAGGCCCTAGGAAAATACAATAACCATGAGTGGATCGCCGATCATTAGGACTCTCCTCCAAGTCCATATCAGAGAAGCCATCGACAACTAATGTCGAATATTGTCGAAGTTGTAAACTAAGATGCATAGTCCCTTTCAAATAACGCAACACTCACTTCATTGCTTGAAAATGAGAAACAGTAGGAGAATGCATAAATTGACATAATTTGTTAACAAAATAGGATACATCTGGCTTAGTAATGTTGATATACTGAAGAGCCTCGGCTAGGCTTCGGTATAATACTGGATCTTCAAAGGGACTGCTTCCAGCTTGGATAATTGCAACCCACTGACCAGTGGAGTTGAAATCGGTTGTGCACCATCCATATGAGCTCTCTATAAAAGGTCTCTAATATATTTGGTTTGAGATTATACAAGACCAGTAGGAGAAGAAGTAACCTCCACACCTAAAAACTAATGCAAGTCTCCTAGATCTTTCACAAAAAAGTCAAAGGACAACTTCTGAATGAGAACATTTATGAAATCAGTAGAACTTCTTGTGATTATAAGGTTATCCACGTAAACCAACACAATAGTAATGTTGGAACCACATGAATGAATAAACAGAGTAGTGTTCGACTTAGATCTACTGAAGCCAAGACAAAGTAATGTTGAACTGAGCTTCTCAAACCATGCCCTAGGGGATTGTTTGAGACCATACAATGCCTTATGTAAACGGCACACATGATCAAGAAAATGCGGATCAATAAATCTAGTAGGTTGAGCCATATATACCTCTTCTTGTAACTCTCCATGTAAAAATGCATTCTTGACGTCAAGTTGCTGAAGAAACCATCCTTTTGACTAGGATAAAGTCAAAACAACTCTAATGTGGTAGGTTTCTCAACAGGACTAAATGTATCATTATACACTACTAAAAAAACAGTGAATACCGACCTCCGGAGGTCGGTATTCCTTGAAATACCGACCTAAAACCGACATCCCAACTTAGGTCGGAAAAAGCTT
>JAJONZ010034707.1:0-10295 GCA_029582445.1 Solanum paucissectum | reverse complement strand
CAAGTTTCCGGTAACTTCCGAAGCACATTTTTAAGAACTTTTTGGGTCAAATTCAAATATAATCATTTCATTAAGTTCTCGACTCCAAACTCACATATGAGGCTCTAGTTTCATTCTATCATTTTCCGAGTCGTTACAATAATATTCTCAAAAAACTTTATGAGGACCTCTATAATGAGTTGGGGAACCTTCACATATATTCACACCATTTTTTAACGCTCATATCCGCATTTACAAGCCGTTTTTTTTATAAATAGCCCAAATTTCCTAATTTTTCGTGTGTTTTAGCCCATGGATATGGCGCTCGGAGCACCCGAAATGTTTTTCTCAAAAAACTTTATGAGGACCTCTGTAATGAGTTGGAGAATCTTCAAGTATATTCACACCTTTTTTTAACTCCTATTTCCACATTTACAAGCCTCTTTTAATAATCGCCCAAAATCCCTAATTTATCGTGTGTAAAAACCCATGGTATGGCACCCGTAGCACCCGATTTTTTTTTTCTTAAAAAATTTATGAGGACCTCCGTAATTAGTTGGGGAACCTTCACGTATACTCACACTATTTTTTAACGCCCATTTACGCATTTACAAGCCTTTTTTTAAGAACCACCTAAATTTCCTGATTTTTCGTGTATATTAGCCCATACACCTGGCGCCCTAAGCACTAGAATTTTTTTTCTCCAAAATCTTTATGAGGACCTCTATAATGAGTTGGGGAACCTTCACATATACTCACACCAATTTTAACGCCCATTTTCGCATTTACAAGCTCTTTTTAATAATTGCTCAAATTCTCTGATTTTTTGTGTGTATAAGCCCATGGAACTGGCTTTCGGAGCACCCAAATTTTTTTTCTCAAAAAACTTTATAAGGACCTTCGTAATGAGTTGAGGAACCTTCACGTATACTCACACCATTGTTTCCATTCCCATTTTCGCATTTACAAGCCTTTTTTAAGAATCGCCCAAATTCCCCAATTTTTCATGTGTATTAGCCCATGGATCTAGCGCTCAGAGCACCAAAAAAAAAACTCAAAAAGTTTAATGAGGACCTGCGTAATGAATTGGGAAACCTTCACGTATACTCACACCATTTTTTTAACACCAATTTCCGCATTTACAAGACATTTTTTAAGAATAGCCCGAATTTCTCAATTTTTTTAGTGTAATTAGCCCATTGATTTGACGCTCGAAGCACCCAAAAAAAAATTCTCAAAAAACTTAATGAGGACCACTGTAATGAGTTGGGGAACCTTAATGTATACTCACAACATTTTTTTAACGCAGAATTCCGCATTTACAAGTTTTTTTTATGAATCGTCCAAATAACTCAATTTTTTGTGTGTATTAGCCCATTGATCTAGCTCCCGGAGAACTCAAAAACCTTTACGAGAACCTCTGTAATGAGTTAGGGAACCTTCACGTATACTCACACCATTTTCTAACACTCATTTCCGCATTTACAAGCCCATAGTGAAGAATCACCAAAATTTCCCAATTTTTCGTGTGTATTAGACCATGGATCTGGCGGCGCCCGGATCACCCGAATATTTTTTCTCAAAAAAAATTATAAGGAACTTTGTAATTAGTTGGGGAACCTTCACGTATACTCAAACTATTTTTTTAACTCCTATATCTACATTTCAGAGCCCTTTTTAAGAATCGTCCAAATTCCTCAATTATTCGTATGAATGGATTTGGCGCCCTGAGCACCCGCAAGTTTTTTTCTCAAAAAAACTTTATGAGGACCGCTGTAATAAGTTGGGGAACCTTCACGTATACTCACACTATTTTTAACGCCCATTTCCGCATTTACAAATCCTTTTATAAGAATCACCCAAATTTCCCAATTTTTCATGTGTGTTAGCCCATTGATCTGGCGCGCGTAGAACCAAAAATAAAATCTCAAAAACTTTATGAGAACCTTGGTACTGAGTTGGGGAACCTTCACGTATACTCACACAATTTTTTTAACGCCCATTTTCGCATTTACAAGTCCTATTTTAAGAATCGTCTAAATGCCCCAATTTTTCTTGGGTATTAGCCAATGGAACTTGCACCCAGAGCACCTGAAATTTTTTTCTCAAAAAACTTTATGAGGACCTCCGTAATTAGTTTGGAAACCATTATCTATACTCACATCTATTTTTAAGGCTCGTTTCCACATTTACAAACCCTTTTTTAAAAATCTACTAAATTCTAGCCCATGGATGTGGCACCTGGAGCATCCAAAAAATAATTCTCAAAAAACTTTACGAGGACCTCCATAATGAGTTGGGGAACGTTCACATATACTCACACCATTTTTTTAACGCCCATTTCCGTATTTACAAGTCATTTTTTATGAATCGCCCAAATTCCCCAATTTTTCGTGTGAATTATCCCATGGATCTAGCCCGGAGCATCCGAAATGTTTTTCTCAAAACAAATTATGAGGACCTCCATAATAAGTTGGAGAACCTTCACGTATACTCACGCCATTTTTTAATTGTCATTTATGCTTTTATAAGCCAATTTTTAAAAATTGCCCAAATTTTCTTATTTTTCGTGTGGATTAGCCATAGATATGGCGCCCACAACACCCGAATTATTTTTCTCAAAAACAGTTATGAGGACCTTCGTAATGAGTTGAGGAACCTTCACGTATACTCACACCATTTTTTTTACTCCCATTTCCGCATTTCAAAGCCTTTTATTAAGAATCGCCCAAATCTGATTTTTTGTATGAATGGATCTGGCGCCCTGAGAAAACTTTATGAGGACCTCCGTAATGAGTTGGGGAACCTTCAAGTATACTCACACCATTTTTTTAACGCTCATTTCCTCATTTACAAGCCTTTTTTTAAATATTGCCCTAATTCCCTAATTTTTCGTGTGTGTTAGCCCATTGATCTGGCGCTCGGAGCACTCAAAATGTTTTTCTAAGAAAAAATTATGAGGACCTCCGTAATGAGTTGGGGAACCTTCACGTATACTCATACCATATTTTTAAAGTCCATTTCCGCATTTCCAAGCCCTTTTTTAAGAATCTCCCAAATTTCCCAATTTTTCGTGTGTATTAGCCCATGGATCTGGCGTCCGTAGAACCCAAAAAACTTTTCTCAAAAAATATTATGAGGACCTTTGTATTGAGTTAGGGACCTCATGTATACTCATACAATTTTTTTAACGCCCATTTCCACATTTACAAACCATATTTTAAGAAACGCCCAAATTCTTTGATTTTTCTTATGTATTAGCCCATGGATCTGGCGCCAAGAGCATCCAAAATAAAAATTCTCAAAAAACTTTATGAGAACTTTCGTAATGAGTTGGGGAACCTACACATATACTAACACTATTTTTTAACGTCATTTCCGCATTTACAATCCCTTTTTTAATAATCGCCCTAATTCCCCAATTTCTCGTGTGTATTAAACCATGGATCTGGCGCCTGCAGCACCCGAATTTTTTTCTCAAAAAAAATTATGAGGACCTTTGTACTGAGTTGGGGAACCTTCACGTATACTTACACCATTTTTTAACGCTAATTTCCACATTTACATGCCCTTTTTGAAGAATCATCCAAATTCCCTGATTTTTCATGTGTATTAGCCCAAGGATCTAGCGCCCGGGGAATCCAAAAAAAAAATCTCAAAAAACTTTATGCGGACATCTGTAATGAGTTGGGGAATTTTCACGTATACTCACAGTATTTGTTTAACGCTCATTTTCTTATTTACAAGACTTTTTTTAAGAATGACCGAAATTCCTGATTTTTCGTGTCTATTAGCCCATGGATATGGCGCCCGGAGAATCCAAAAAAAAATTCTCAATAAACTCTATAAGGACCTCCGTAATGAGTTGGGGAACCTTCACCTATACTCACACCATTTTTTTAACGCCCATTGCCGCATTTACAAGCCCTTTTTTAAGAATCGCCCAAATTCTCCTATTTTTCGTGTGTATTGCCCATGGATTTGGCGCCCAGAGCACCCAAAAAAATTTCCCACAAAACTTTATAAAGACCTCCGTAGTGAGTTAGGGAACCTTCACCTATACTCACGCCATTTTTTAAGAATCGCCCAAAAACTTTTCTCAAATATTTTTATGAGGACATCCAAAATGAGTTGGGGAACCTTCACATATACTTACATCATTGTTTTAACACTCATTTCCGCATTTACAATTCCTTTTTTAAGAATCACAAATTTCCACGATTTTTGTGTGTATTAGCCCATTGATCTCGCACCCATTTTTGCATTTACAAGCTCTTTTTAAGAATCGCCGAATTTTTTTTATTTTTCGTGTGTTTTAGCCCATGGATCTGGCGCCCGAAGCATCTGAAATTTTTTTCTGAGGACCTGCGTAATGAGTTGGGGAACCTTCACGTATACTCACACCATTTTTAACACCCATTTCCGCACTTACAAGCCCTCTTTTAAGAATCGCCCAAATTCCTTAATTTTTCGTGTATATTAGCCCATTGATCTGGCGCCTGGAGCACCTGGAATTTTTTTCTCAAAAAACTTTATAAGGACCTTCGTAATGAGTTGGGGAACCTTCACGTCTACTCACACCATTTTTGAACGCCCATTTCCACATTTACAAACTCTTTTTTAAGAATCGCCCAAATACACCTATTTTTCGTATGTATTAGCCCATTGATCTGGCGCCTGGAGCACACAAATTGTTTTCTCAAAAAACTTGATGATGATCTCCGTAATTAGTTGGAGAACTACCACTTAAACTCACAAAAAAAATTTAACGCCTATTTCCACATTTACAACCCCTTCTTTATAAATTACTCAAATTATTCAAATTTTTGTGTGTATTAGCCCATAGATCATGGGCCTCGGAGCACCGAACATTTTTTTCGAAAAAACTTTAGGAGGACCTCGTAATGAGTTGAGGAACCTTCATGTATACTCACATCATTTTTTTAATGATCATTTCAGCATTTACAAGCCTTTTTCGAAGAATCCCCCAGATTCCATGATTTTTTGTGTGAATTAGCCCATTGATCTGGCGCTCGGAGCACCCAAAAAATTTTTCTCAAAAAACTATATAAGGACCTCTGTAATGAGTTAAGCAACCTTCACATATACTCACACCATTTTTTAACGCAAATTTCTGCATTTACAAGCCCATTTTTAAGAATCGCCCAAATTATATGATTTTTCATGTGTATTAGCCCATTGATCTGGCACCCGGAGAACCTAATTTTTTTTTCTAAAAAAACTTTATGAGGACCTCTGTAATGAGTTGGGGAACCTTCACGTATACTCACACCATTTTTTTAACTCCCATTTCCGCATTTACAAGCTTTTTTTTTTTAAGAATCGCCTAAATTCCCCGATTTTTTGTATGTATCCATGGATCAGGCGCCTGGAGCACCCGAAATTATTTTCTCAAAAAACTTTATGATGACCTTCGTGATGAGTTGGGGAACCTTCACGTATACTCACATAATTTTTTTAACGTCAATTTCTGCATTTACAAGCCTGTTTTCAAGAATCGCCCAAATTTCACGTTTTTCGTGTGTATTAGCCCATTGATTTGGTGTCCAAAGAACCTGGATTTTTTTCTCAAAAAACTTTATGAGGACCTCCGTAATGAGTTGGGGAACCTTCACGTATACTTACACCATTTTTTTAACATCCATTTCCGCAATTAAAAGCGTTTTTTAAGAATCACACAAATTCGCCAATTTTTATGGTGTATTAACCCATGGATCTGGCGCCTAGAGCACCCGAAATTTTCTTTTCAAAAAACTTTATGAGGGCCTACGTAATGATTTGGGGAATCTTCACGTAAACTAACCACATTTTTAAATCTCATTTCCACATTTACAAGCCCTTTTAAAAAAATCTTCCGAATTCCCTGATTTTTCGTGTGTATTAGCCAATGGATATAGCGCCTGGAGCATCCGAAATTTTGTTCTCAAAAAACTTTATGAGGACATCTGTAATGAGTTGGGGAACCTTCACGTACACTCCTACCATTTTTAACACCCATTTCCGCATTTACAAGTCCTTTCTTAATAATCGCCCAAATTCCATGATTTTTCGTTTGTATTAGCCATGGATCAGGTGCCCAGGGCACACGAAATTTTTTTCTCAATTTTTTTTATGAGGACCTCTATAATGAGTTGGGGAACCTTCACATATACTCACACCATTTTTTAACGCTCATCTCACCATTTTTAAGCCTTTTTTTAAGAATCGCCCGGATTCTTTGATTTTTCGTGTGTGTTAGCACATGGATCTGCCGACCGAAGCATGCATAATTTTTTTCTCAAAAAAATTTATGAGGACCTCCGTATTGAGTTGGGGAACTTCATGTATACTCACACCATTTTTTAATGCTCATTTTCACATTTACAAGCCTTTTTTTAATAATCGCGTAAATTTCCTAATTTTTCATATGTATTATCCCATTGATCTGGTGTCCTGATGACCCAAAAAAATTTGTCAAAATATATTATGAGGACCTCCGTAATGAGTTTTTTGAACATTTACGTATACTCACACCATTTTTTAATGCCCATTTTTGCATTTACAAGCCTTTTTTTAAGAATCGCCCAAATTCTCCGATTTTTTGTGTGTATTAGCCCATAGACTTGGCACTTGGAGCACTGAAAAAATCTTTTTGAAACAACTTTATGAGGACCTTTGTAATGAGTTGGGGAACCACTGCGTATACTCACATCATTTTTAACGCATATTTTCGCATTTACAAGCCCTTTTTAGGATTACCCAAATTCCTCGATTTTTCGTGTGTATAATGTCCATGAATTTTTTGTGATATATGATTTCAACCTGTTTTTAGCCAAAAAAATTTATGGACATCTGTTACAACCTTATTAATATAGTCAATTGATCACGAGGGGAAAACAAATGCATTTTCAAGATCAAAAGATCCGCAATCCCCAATGCAGGAAAGATTGAATGTACCATTTTTTTCTCGTGCTATAGTCCACGGATCTGTGGTGATACGTGATCCCGTCTTATTTTTGACCGAAAAAATTTATGGACGTCTGTTACGACCTTATTAATGAATTTGGTTGGTCCTGAGGAGAAAACGAACGCATTTTCAAGTTCAATAGAGCCCCAATGTTTATAGATTTTTTGTGATATGTGATCCTGACTTGTTTTGAACAAAAAATTTTATGGACGTCCTTTACGACCTTATTAATGGTGTCAGACTGTTATGAGGGGCAAATGGACGCATTTTCAAGTTCATAAGAGCCCAATGCGGAAAAGACTGAATTTATCATTTTTTGTGCTATAGTCCATGGATTTTTGGTGTGCTATAGTCCATGGAATTTGGTGATATGTGATCCCGACTTGTTTTTGGCCAAAAAAATTTTTGGACGTCCGTTAAGACCTTACTAATGGAGTCAGTTAGTCCCGACGGGCAAACAAACACATTTTCAAATTCAAAAGAGCCCCAATGCGGAAAATACCGAATTTATCATTTTCGTGTATAGTCCATGGATTTTTGGTGATACGTGATCCCGATTTGTTTTTTGCCAAAAAAATTTATGGACGTCCGTAGTGACTTTATTAATGGAATCAGTTGGTCACAAGGGGCAAACGGGCACATTTTCGAGTTCAAAAGAATCCCAATGCGGGAAAGATCAAATTTATCATTTTTCATGTGCTATAATCCATGAATTTTTGGTGATACGTGATTTCGACTTGTTTTTGGCCAAAAAATATTATGGACGCCCGTTACAATGGATCAATGGGCTAGTACACAAGAAAAACCAAGAAAGCCGCGTAATTCTTAAAAGTTGGATTGTAAATGCCAGAATATGCTTGAAAATATGGTGGGACTGTACGTAACGCTTTCCCTACTCTTTACGGAGTTCCTAATAAATATCTTTAAGAAAAAAAAATTGGGTGCTCAAAGCGTCAAATCCATGGGCTAATACACACGAAAAATAAAAAATATCGCATAATTTCTAAAAGTGGCTTGTAAATGCAAAAATGTGTCTGAAAAAACAATGGGATTTATGTACCACTTCCCCAACTCATTATAGAGGTCTTTATAAAGTTTTTTCTGGAAAAATAAATTAGGTTCTCCGAAGCGCTAGAACCATAGTTCAGAGGGGCAAACGTCGACATTTTGAAGTTCAAACGAGGTCCGAAACAGAAATAGAAATTTTCCTATTTTTCGTGTGTTATACTCCATGAATTTTAGGTAACATGTGTGTCCAACGGTTTTTTGTTTGAACTTTTTTGTGGACGTCCGTGACTATCTATTTAATGATGTGCATAGGTTCGGAGGGTAAACATCGACATTCTCAAGTTCAAATGAGGCATGAAACCAGAAATGGAGATTTTTTTCATTCTTTGTGTGTGAGCTCGGTGACTTTTTGACTGAATTTTTTTTGTGGGCATCATGACGACCTATTTAATGGCGTGCATTGGTTCGGAGGGGCAAACGTCGACATTTTCTAGTTCAAACGAGGCTCGGTACATGAAATAGGAATTTTTTTCATTTTTCATGTGTTATAGTGAATGAAGTTTGGGTGATATGCGCTTGGTGATTTTTTTACTGAAATCCATATTTTTCAAATATTCATGTACTAACAAACATGAAAAATTGGGAAAATCGATTAATTCTTGTTGAGTAGCCCCTAAATGCTAAAAAGGAGGGCTGGATCATGGTGATGCTATAGGTATTATTCTCCTAGGTCATTACGGAGGGTCATGTAAAGTTTTTCTCAAAAAAATGTCTAAAATCCATATCACCAAAAAATGCATATACACAAAAAAAATTTGAAAAAATCGTCTAATTCCTATTGAGTGGACCCCTAAATGCTGAAAAAAGTGGTGTGGATCATGGTGAGGCTAAAGGTAATGTTCCCCCAGGTCATTAAGGAATACAGAGGGTCCTGTAAAAATTTTGCAAAAAAAAAGTGTCTAAAATTCATATAACCAAAAAAAATCATGTACTAACACACACGAAAAATAGAGAAAATCATCTAATTCATGAAAAATACTAAAAATATGATGTAGATCCTGTAGAGGCTATGGGTATCGTTCACTAGGTCATCGTTGATGGTACGAATAAATTGGAGGCACAAAATCATTTATTCATTTCTTAATATTCATGGACTAATACACACGAAAAAACTAAGAAAAATTTGAGTTCCTATCTCATGGTCTTGAAATGCTAAGAAAGTGGTGTATATCCTATAAAGGCTATGAGCGTCGTTCACTAAGTCATTACGGATGCTAAAAAATCTGATTAGTCATATTTTCAAAAATTTATGGGCTAATACACATAAAAACTGAGAAAAACCTAAATTACTGTTTTGTGATCCCAAAATGCTAAAAAAAATGATGAGAATATTATAGAGGTTGTGGCATTCGTTCACTAGGTCCTTGCGGATGGTGGTGTTAAAAATTTTGGGGCAAAAAGATTCAATAAGTTATATTTCCAAAAAAATAAAATCATTGATTAATATACACGAAAAATTTTTAAAAATTGAATTTCTAATTTGCATCTTCTAAACGGTAAAAAAGAAGAAGGGTGGTGTAGGTTCTGTAGAGGCTATAGGCATCCTTTACTAGGTCATTACGAATGTTAGCAAAAAAATTGGATGCTAAAAAATTCAATTAGTCATATAAGTATCTTCACTAAGTCATTACAGATGAACCCACAAATTTGAGGTCAAATAAAGTTAATCAGTCGAAAAATTCATAAACTAATACAAATTAAAAGAAGGCAAGGAATACAACAAAATATCATATCGATACACTTAAAAGTGCACGGATTTTAACCAACTTGCCTCCTCTTTAACTCAACATATATAAAATGTTCCTTTTAGTGAGTCTTATGCATTGCGAATCTGAATCAAACGTAGAGTAAATTGTTTCGCGCCAATTTACTAGAACTTTATCACAACTTTACTATTTCAAATACCAAATGAATAAACAGAAAAATAAGTTAAAAGGAATTAATTGCCATGTAAACATACACAAATCATATTAGATACAATTAAAGAAAGTCACAAATTTAACCTCTCTTAACAGGATCAAAGTTGGAGACACCAATAATAGCACCAATAATAGCACCAAGCACAACTCCACCAGACACAATGCTAAGCAAGAAGTTCTTGAGTGATGGTGACAAACCCTCAGCAGCTAGTGCTACATCAGGTACAACCATTGATGCTGTGAGTACACCTGTTGTCAACCCTACCATTGCCTTTTCCTTAATTGAAGATGCCTTGATGACTACAAACTTTTTTGAAGTTGTAATTTGTTTTGAAGGTCTAATTGGCAATGGCTTGAAAAAA
>JAJONZ010034700.1:0-10452 GCA_029582445.1 Solanum paucissectum | reverse complement strand
AATATTGTTAATTTATTTGGATCCCTTATTTCATGCTAATCATTAATTATCTACAATAAGTTCAAATTAAATTACAGGCCACAATTTCAGTTTTTTACTTTATTATTTCTAATTTTTTTTTTTTAATTTTCGTTTATCTTTTTATTTATTTTTTAAGTTTTTTCCAATTAATAAAAACATTTCTTTTTTTTGTGAATTTGTTATAACCTGAAATATTTAATGCTATAACTTGAAAGTTTAAATCTACTGCTATAGCTTGAAAATAGTACTATAATATATGTCATATATGAAATTTACACATTTATGAATTATATTACTTGAAGGACTAGCCTCACCTTAAGGTCTTCTTTTAATTTAAAGTAATGTACAAAATATAAGGGACTAGACTTTTAATTAGTTTAATATGTCACCACTACTACCAGAGGAACAAATTACTCATACTGAAAGCTAGAGTTTTAAGCTTTGAATTAAACATGAATTATATTATACACTATAACAAAAGAGATATTTAGTCGTAATAAAAAAAAATTAGCGTCAATATTTATTGCCGTAACAACATTCAATAATAATTAAGTTAATATTATTACATTCAGAGTCGATAAAGTTTTTAGCAACATTTATATAGAATATTGAATATAACGACAAATATATATTTATATTATTGCCGTAAAATTGGTTATTTGTTGCACAGATACTTCTGTTTGAAGCAAAGGGAAAGTTTATCACTATTTAGTGAATGTCAAAGGTAAGGTGCATTACGGTTTCGTTTTTAGAAGAATTGACATTAGAAATTTGGGAAATAAGTACATGTGCTTGGATATAGAATTATTCAACTATTTAAAATGTTTTCTAAAACAAAAGGCTACATTAGACTGTAATTTTTGATACACTAGTTTAAGTTGGTTTTTAATTTTTGAAAGCAAAATTGTATAATTGATTTAGTTTTCTAACCAATAACTGTTACAGATATAGCCTTAGTATAAAAATGTGCATCTTTGCTTTCCACTTTTGCCCACATAACTATAAAAATTATAAAAATATATACTCCCTTTGTTCCTAATTACTTGTCCACTTTTGAATTGACACACCTATTAAGAAAGCAATTATTGTCATTGTGAGTTTACCATTTTACCCCTATTAATTATGAAGTGGATGGATTGAAAATTTAAGATTTTCAAGAAATTGTACCTTTTTCAAAGTAATTAATTGAGGTATAATAGGTAAAATTATTTTGTTCTTTCTTGATTAGTCAAAATGGACAAGAAATTAGGGACTGCTATAAAAGGAAAAGTGGACAAGCAATTAGGGACATAGAGAGTAACAACCAGGGGCAGAGCTAAGTGCAGGTTCATGAGTTTGGACGAATTCAGAAGCTTTTTTGTAAATTCTGTATTTGTATTAGAAAATTATATAAATATGTATATTAACTTGTGAATCCCTAACAAAATTGATTGACGGTTTAGTTGTAAGAAATGGTTGTGAAAATGCTTTCCACATTAGTATTGTTGGTTTGAACTCCACTATCAACAAAAAATTCTCTTTTTTTAAAATCGAAGCATGTGCTCACGATCCATGGAGACTAAGGGTGTGTTTGGTATGAAGGAAAATGTTTTCTTGGAAAACAAGTAAACTTTGGACTTATTTTCTAATGTTTGGCTGGTGAGTAGAAAATATTTTCCGCAAAAGATTTTTGTGTTTGATTTATGAATGAAAAATATTTTGAGAAAATATCTTTTATTTTTACTAGAGAGTGGAAAATAATTTTTGAATTGAAATTGAAAAATATTTTTTTAAAAATAAATTTAAATTTATTTGGGGGAGGGTGGGGTGGGGTGGTGGGGTTGAGATGGGTAAAAAAATAAAAATAATTTTTTTTGGAGAGGGGAGGGGGTGAAAAAATAAAAAATATGAAATTGAAAATATTTTTTAAAAACAAATTTTAATTTTTTTTTTGGAGGGGGTGGGGGACTGACCGGGGGGTGGGGTCGTGGGTAGGGGGTGGAGTGGGGTGGGGGGAAAAATAGAAATTTGAAATTGAAAATATTTTTTAAAAACAAACTTAAATATTTTTTGGACAGGGTGGGGGGCTGATTAGGGGGGGGGTGCGGGTAGGGCGTGGGGTGAAAAAATAAAAATTAAAAATATTTTTTAAAAACAAACTTTAAATCATTGTTTTGGGGGTGGGGGTGGGGGTGGGCTGGTAGGGGGATGGACGGGGTGTGGGGTTGGATGAAAAATAAAAATTTAAATTAGAAAATATATTTTAGAAACAAACTTTAATTTTTTTATTTTTTTTGGGGGGAGTAGAGGGGGGGAGGGGGTCGAGGGTTGGGATGCGAATAAAAATTTGAAATTGGATATATATTTTTAAAAAAAACTTAAATTATTATTTTTGCTGGGGGGGGGGGAGGAGAGAGGGTAGAGGGTGATGGTGGGGTAAAACAATTAAAAATTGAAGTAGAAAATATATTTTTTTTAAAAAGCTTTAAATTTTATTTTTTTTAACCAAAAAAAAATTGTAATTTGAAGTTGGTGGAGAGTTTTGAAAAATGTTTTTCTTAATTTTTGAAGGGAAGTCATTTTCCTTAAATTTGAGGAAAATATTTGAAAAACAGATTCCTAAACATTTAACCCAACCAAACATGAAAAAATGAAAAACATTTTCTGGGAAATGTTTTCCTTCATACCAAACCCACCCTAAATCGATGAGATTATAGCTAATATAGCAAGAGGCTAATTTCGTCATAACTATATGCCTCCTTAATTAATCTTGAATTCAACCTTCTATAGTTTAGTTGATAATTCAAATATTTATTAGTTAGGTAGTTTAATTTAAAATAGAAATCTTAATCTTTAAAACTTATAAAATTGTTCCAACTTATTTTCTTAGTGATATTGAATAATTAAGGGAAAAAAGTCTGAAAAATACTCCAATTTTGATCAAAATTGTTGTTACGATACCAAACTCTATGGAAGACATTTTACCCCTGCACTATTTAATAGTGTATTTTAAAGGTATTTATGTGCCTACATGGACACGTTACTATTTATAGTGAATCAATATTTATGATGTCCGTGTGGACACATATATACCTTTAAAATACACTATTAAATAGTGCAGAGGGGTAAAAGGACCTTTTCAAAATTTGGTATTGTTTCAACAATTTCGGTCAAAGTTCAAATATATTTTAGACTTTTTTTCCCAATAATTAAAGATAAATCTTAGTTTTATGTGAGATTCGACTCCGTACTAAAAATTAAATTATATTTATAGGTGTCACTTATCTTTTTTAGAACGAGTTTTGGACATGATCAACTTTTGGCATCGTTTTCTTTCTTCATATTTTCCATTGTAGTTAAGAATTTTAGCATTACATTTTCACATACTTTTATGAGTTGTTAATTATCTATTCATGAATTTGATGGAACCAGGAGCGGCTCAATATAGTCATGTGACATAAATCCAAAATTTAATAAGAAATAATAAATATTTTAAATAAAATTTACATTCTTTTTTTTTTTTAAAAAAAATCATTCTTTTATCTCTTTTTTAGATACAAAATTATATATAACGTTATCTTTTTTTTTTCATTTCGTTGGTAATTCTCATTATTGTCACAGGGAAGATTACATTTGGACAATAAAATAGCACTGTAGTGTAAAGAAGGAAACTGGCATCTATCTGTATTTAAAGGGAGCAAGTGATACAATTAAAAATAATTAATTTAGAAAAAAAGCGTTTAAATAAATTTACATAAATCACGTGGGGTAGATATATCTACTAATTAATGAGAGATAAAAATTTGATTCAATTTACTCACTCATTTGAATTTTGAACAATCCAAACTAAACTCATAAAAAAAATAAAACATTTCATTTATGATAATTAGAAAAACCATATATTTTAGGGATAAGGGTCTTAAAAATACCTCAACTTTAGTCGGATTTGTTGTTGCGATACTAAACTTTCATGAGGACCTATTACCTCCCTAGACTATTTAATACCGTATTTTAAACATATCTATTTGCCCACGTGGACATAAAAAATAATGCAAAATTATAAATAGTAATGTGTCCACGTGGGCACATATATACCAAAATACAACATTAAATAGTTCAGGGGGTAAAAAATACGGTATTAGATAGTCTAGGGAGGTAATAGGTCCTTATGAAAGTTTAGTATCGCAACAACAAATTCGACCAAAGTTGGGTATTTTTCAGACCCTTATCCCTATATATTACATATAATTAAGTATCATCTTCAACTCTCTTTTTAATATAAAAAAATATAATTTTTATTATATAGTGTCATAGGAATGTATTAATTATTTTTTTTCATACTATCAAGTTTTTATTTCAATAAATCTAGTTACAATTAATTTTAATTTTTTCATCAAAAGTTTTCTTATAACCACTAGAAAAATACTACATGTATTTCAAAGTTACAACTAATATTTAGAAAATTTTATTATTTCCTTGCATATTCATGACATTATAAATATAGTAAAATTTCTTTTTCAAATTTTAAGTTTTTACTTAGATAAAACAAAATTTTATTTGATATTTTAGAACTTTAAGTTAAAATACTTAAATTTATTATCTACCAATAATATTTTTGAGACTAAGAAACAACGTGTTGTGTTGCACCAAATGACTTATATTTAACTTGAAAAAACTTTTTCCAAATTATATATTAAGATGCTTATTATTTACCTATACGCTTGAGCTATCCATGGATGACACTTTGGAACAATGAATTTTTGTTACGTTTTTATATAACTGAGTTGGTAAAGTTTTTTTTATTTTGTTCCAGTCTATTAAATTGATTGCGTTTATTTATTATGTATTGCTTGAGAAAAAAATACATACTTAGATTGAAGCACCCCATTCTTAGTACATGGAAGTTCTGTTGGAAAACTATATGCAAAGCGGAAACATACTAAAATGATACTGCTTACATGAATAATGGATAACCAAAACATTTATGCTAGGACACATAAACTTGCTGAAATTTAATTTAAGGATTATCTTTCGAAGTGTGTTCAGATATCTTGAAGCAATCAACTCCAGCTCTACGGTCTTCTGCAGATATCTTGAAGCAAATCAAACTCCAGCTCTACGGTCTTCTACAGTGATCCCAAATTAACAATTGAACTGTTTCAATACTTGGGTGGGCAAGTATCAATATAGAAAACTTATTTTTTTCTAGGTTAGAAGAACCTTATTTATAGAGATTTCTTTTCAATTCAAAAGGGAGAAGAAAACCCAAGCTTTTCTTTAAAACAAAAAAAAAACGTTTTTTTTTTCAGAAAACTAACGCTATTCCTCCTTTTCTTAAAAAGAAAATTTTGAGTTCTAGTTAAATATGGGCACGTAGGGACCACATAATTAATGAATGAGACTTCTTATTATGGAAATAATTCCAAATAATTAATTTGAATTATTCTTACCCTAATAAATTACAAATCATTCGACTAGAAATTCGTAATTGCACTCCTCTATTTATATTTCAAAATTTCATATTAAACACTTATGTAATTCTCGATGTTAAGATTACAGATATTAATCAATAAATTAAATTACTGATGAATTTAATTAAATGATTAATTTCCTTTAGAGCACTGCTTAACTTATTTCATGTGTCAGATACATAAATTCACTTTCAAGGTTTGACACAATGAAAACTTATAAGCTTCTCAAAAAGGGCATATTATCAATCTCTATATCGAGAACTTTGAAATTTTATTCATCATCGTCGCTATTTTGTGATTCGATCGAAACTAAGGACTTGAACTGAATAAAATTTCAAAGTTCTCGCTCGATTATCTAAAAAAATGAAGAACTGCTACTGAACGAGAGCGAGTGGAGCACGAGTTAAATAGAAAGAATAGCGACAAGCTACTAAGGAATGACTGTGTTGAAGTTTCAAACGTAAAGCTCGCTACTTTTTTAATATCATGATTGTATTCGCACAACATCCTTATAAACTCATTTCATATCTTAGGCCTAGATGGTGTAAAAGGCGGCTTCGTATTCAGTGATATGCATGCTTCTTTGTTAACTTCTAGTTTGATGAGAGAAAGCACAAAAAATGAATACGCTAAGGTTACATATTAGGTCAAGAGAAAGAAACTTAGAATATCTTAGCAGGTCATGCTTATTTTGGCTGGTTCATCTTCCAATAGGCTAGAAGTTCGTACACATCTTATCTTTATTTTTTGTTCCTCTAATGAATTAGATACATAGTTCGAAAATGTCAAATCTTTTATGATTCCATCATCTAAATATGATTGAGTAGCGAAAACGTTTAGATAAGTATCCCCAATCTAAACCGATTTTTTTCTGCTCAAATAATCTCTTTCTAGTAGCTCCAGAATAATTTGGAGATTCTATTAGAGTTTTGCATTTGGAGGCAACGTGATTGGCCCCGCCTATGGTTAAATCAATACGTTTTTAAGAAGAAAGACTAAAATATCAATTTTCTTCGAGACCAATAATCTTATACCAAATCTCAATCACATTTTCGAAAAAATATGAGACATCTAAGTCATACTTGTGAAGAGATTTGTCTAACATTTCATACTTTTTTGCTAATTATCAATCCAAGATTTTGATGGAATCTGGGCAGCTCAATACAGTCAATGGCCTAAATCCAAGATTTAATAAGAAATGATATATACTTGTAGTAAAATTTCATGTATAATTTTTTTTTTTAAATTCATTCTTTTTAACTTTGTTTTAGATGCAAAATTATATGTAAAGTTATCATTTTTTTTTTCATTTGGTTGATAATTCCCAGTATTGTCACCAGAAGAAGATTAGATTTGGAGGAGGAGGACTAAGTCTTCGATGATTTGGACAAAAGTAGCATTATAGTGAAAAAATATAAAACTTCAAGGAAGTTTCATAGTAGATCATTCCAACCTCTTTTTTTTTTTTGAACTCTAAAAAGAAGGAAAGTGGGATCTATCTGTATTCAAAGGACGCAAGTGATACAATTAAAAATAATTAATTTAGATGAGTGTAAATTAATAAACATAAATCAATTTGGGGTCAATTCTCAATAATGAAGCTGTATGGAACTAATGGAAGATTGAGGGGGAGTTTCCAAAGGTGCAATGGAGGAGAGTATATTGTGCAACGTAACTTTGGCGCTCGCTTTATATTATATCTATTTATGAAAGAGCAGATTGTTGACCAAAGATAGAGTTGAAAGATGGTGTGCTATCGACAATCTGAAATGACTACGCGTAAATTTTTTATTAAATTTAAATTGTTTCACTTTCAAAAATGAAAATTAGGATAGAGAGAGCTGTTAAGATATGATACCTGGGCCTCCCCGCACGCCCAGATCTCAACTGGAGCGTGAACACTTCTAAATGGGGGCCCATCATCGGTGAACAACAAATTGGGATGGGTCTGGCTCTGATATCATGTTAAGATATGACACCTGGGTCTAACTCAACCCCAAAAGCTAGCTCATGAGGGGAGGTTTGTCCAAGTCCATATAAGGAGACCAAATTTCCATCCCTCTACCGATGTGGGGCATCTTAACAAGAGCATTTTAAAAGAATTTTCAATTGAGCCCAATTTAATGTCTAATTCTTATATTGAAGATATGAATTATTATCTATCTTATATCTTTTAGGATTTATTTTTATATTTGTAAATTTTTTAAAAAATTTTGTTAAGTCAAAATTCAAATTGTGGTTATAAAATTAAATAACAATATATTATAATTATTGAGATTAAGTGGGTCAAATTGACAGGTCATGACTCAGACCCATTTTTTAACCCATTTGAACCCAACTCATTTGAGCCCAGAGTAAACTTGAGCGAATCATGACCTAATCCAATTTTTATTTCAATCCAACCTCTCTATTTAACACCCCTAGCGTGCAACATATACAAGAGCTGGCTGGAGAGGAACCAAAGAGCTTTTCGGTGGGGGGGGGGGTGGGGAATAAATCCCAAAGGACATGTGCTGGTGAAGCAAATCATACAAGAAATACATGGGCGAGACACAATGCAAAATAGATTACATAGTCGTCTAGCTAACTTAAAGGGTGTTTGGATTGACTTAAAAGTTAGTCAAACCTATTTTCAAGTTAGTTTATGATTTCTTAGAAGTGTTTGGCAAATATAAAATAACTTAAAATAAGTTAGGAAATGTTTGACAAGGTTAAAAATAGCTTAAATTAAGTTAAAAACCAAAAGTAATCCTCTCCCTACTTTTTATTTTTAATTTAAAAACTACTTTTTAAGCCAATCCAAACGGACTCTTAAACTATTATCCTTAATTACTGGTTGAATAGCTAGTATAAGAGATGTTTAGACGGGTATTGGTTAGCATGTTTGGGAAGATGTCCAAAAACTATTAATTTTTTTATTTGCGAAGTTCATTTGATAAATAAAGGGAAAAGAGTCTGAAAAATACTTCAATTTTGATCGAAATTGATGTTACGATACCAAACTTTATGGAAGACATTTTACCCCTTGCACTATTTATTAGTGTACTTTAAAGGTAATATGTGCCCACGTGGACACATTACTATTTATAATTACGCAATATTTATAATGTCCACGTGGGCACATATATACCTTTAAAATACACTATTAAATAGTGTAGAAGGGTAAAATGTCATTTCCAAAGTTCGATATTGTGACAACAATTTCGATCAAAGTTTGAATATATTTCAGACCTTTTTCCCATAAATAAAATCTTTACTTAAAAAAATCAACATTGGGTAAATATATCTATTAATTAATGAGAGATAAAAATTTAATCTAATTTCCTCACTCATTTTAATTTGGAACAGTTCAAACTAAACTCAAAGAGGAATAAAACATTTCAGTTATGATAATTTTAAAAACCATATATTACATATGACAGTATTAAATACCATCTCAAGTCTTTTGAATATAAAAAAATATTACTTTTATTATACGGAGTCCGTTTATTATATAATGCCATAGTAATGTATTAAAGATTATTTTATTTTCATCCTATCAAGTTTTTATTTTACTATCTCTAATTTTAAAGTTTCATCAAAAGATTTCTTATAATCACTAGAAAAATACTAAAATGTATTTCAAAGTTACAATTAATATTTAGAAAATTTTATTTCCATATATAGTCATGGTATTAGGAATATAGTAGTTTTTTCTTTCAAATTTTAAGTTCTTAGTTAGATAAAGTAGTACTTTATTTAATATTGTAAAACTTTGAGTTAAAATACTTAAATTTATTATCTATTAATCAAAAAATTTAAGAATAAGAATCAACGTACTGTATTGCAACAAATAAATTTTTGAGAATAAGAATCAACATACTGTATTGCAACAAATGACTAATATTTTATTAATTTGAAAAACCTTTTTTCAAGTTAGCTGAGTCTATTCAACCTTATATGTATAGTAATATACACATGATCCGTCTCATCTATTATTTCTCTCCCTGCACCATAATCAATTTTAAAAATGAAAGTAGAAGCAAAAAATATACGTATTTCATCAAAGAAAGAAGGAATGTCAAATTGTTTAGAGAAGAAAAAATAATACACAAGGAACTATGTGCTAATAATCACTTGATAGATAAATCATTCAATTGTAGGACAAAATGCATTAACAATATACGTACATCAAACAAGTTAGATTTAACAGAATAATTTAGCTAGAAAAGAACTTAAAAACAGAAAGGATTTAGTGAAAAAAAGTTTGTTGGTCAAAAAATGTTTCTATATAGTGAGAGAGAAGATTGAATCTTTTCTTTGAAAACTTTTATAAACAGAATTTATTTTCTAAGAATATAATAACATTCTCAAGGTGATAGTTCAAAAGTCTTATTTAGGGTGAGATTTTTTCTTTGTAGTTATAAATTAATCCTCTTTTTGATTAATTTTCATATATGTAGCCATAAAATGATATCAAATCATTATATATATTTTTTAAATAGTTTTCTTTGTCGTTTGATTTATCGCAGCTAGTGGTATATATATATATATTGAGTTGGTTTGAGTTTTTTTTTAATTAGTACCAAATCCAACTATTTGTATGGACATTTAAATCTATAAATGAAATCAAACTAAAAAAAAAGTTTGAGTTTTTCAACCTAAAAGGCACACAACTTTATATTGATATTTAACCTAAAAAGTCAGTCAATTATATTTTATAATAAAAAAATCACTCAACTATTGATATTCCACTTAGAAGTCACCCAATCAATTTATATAATTTTTTAATTAAGTTTTTACTAATATGAAAAATTTATTTTAAGCTAAACTTTTAAGAAATAAAAATAAATACTCATTTTATTGACCATTTGACCCACTACAATTATACTAAACTGTGTTTGTTCTTGTAACGACTCGGAAAATGATAGAGTGAAACTAGAGTCTCATATGTGAGTTTGGAGTCGAGAACTTCATGAAATGATTTTATTTGAATTTGACC
>JAJONZ010034699.1:0-10858 GCA_029582445.1 Solanum paucissectum | reverse complement strand
GATGTAAATAAGTTTTTTTATTCCGCACTATTTTCATTATTGAATGCAATGAATGACTATGTGGCTTGTATAAGACCCCTTCGGGGTTGAATACGCCATGTTACGACTAGGGGGTACTCTCGGGTCGTGACACTCTCCCTCAAAATCATAAGGCTAGCTTAGATCTATTACCCCATGTATACTCTTGCTCTTTTATTCAACACGTACACTTGGTCAGTACCTACACAATGACATATCATCACAAACTCTTTTCTAGCTACAACACACTCTACCTCCTATGATGGAATCTTCACAACTCATCACTTCTTAGTCTACCCATAAGAGAAAACTCCTCATTACTAACTTACTAGGTGCATGATTATAGTAGCATATCTTGTCAAAACACTATCTCCCTTACTTAGATTACTAAACATCTACATACTTTCTTCTAACTCTAGGCTCTTTCACTACTACTGCTCATGATCTCGTCATCCATACTATCTTGTAGGGTGAAAATACTACCCAAGCTCTAAACATACTTTCTCATAAGGGTCTCAGCTGAAACAAGATTTAGAGAAGAGAGTACAACTCACTTTTAGCTCAAACACACAATTCATATGATTATGAGTGCATTTTCTCGAACTCAATACTTAACTCACTCACATGCTTCTCTTAATCCCCTTTGTAGTCTCATGACTTTCTCAAGATTTTTATTGAGAGTAACTCATCGATAAATGACGGACATTGATTTTCAACCACCTCTAGTATGATGGGTAGTCGAATGATCCTAAGAAACACACGAGTATGAATAAATCTCTAGGACATATCTCTATTGCAAGATTAAGAGTACGAAAGAAGTGAGATAGTTCCTAAATGTTGCAACCTCCTAATTATAAATGGGGTAGACTTCACACTGATAACTAGGAATTTACACACACGACTTCATAGACTCCCTAGGACTCTTAAACTTTGTGCTCTGATACCAAGTTTGTCACGCCCGGAGCCTATACTCTGGACGTGGCCGACACTCGAGAACCTTTGTTGGTCCCCAAGCGAACCCTCATCCTGGTTGACTATAAGTAGAAGACTAACTCAAGCATACAAAGATTAAAACTAAATAAAATTCATTGAACTCAATTACAAAATCTTTAACTCATATGATAAACTCTGAATATAATAGAACATTCAACTCGCCAGAAACAGGCAACTCATTTCTTTAAAACATTTAACAAGACAAAAGAAACAAACTTCTCAAACTGTATTGTCTATCTATGAAGCCTCTAAATGACTAAGATGGAAGTCGGGACAAGACCCACGACATCCTAACAAAACTGAAAAGTAAATAGAATCCCCCGGAAGCAAGGAGGCTCACCATAGCTAACTCGAACTCCATGTGGTATCAACGAAGCTCTTGTTAATGACCCTAGTTACCTGTATCTACTTCATGAAATGATGCAGGCCAAATGACATTAGTACATTGATTGTGCGAGCATTTAAGGGGAACAATTAACATAACTTGCATGCTTGAACTGATAAAAAGTAAACATATTCATGATGTTTACGTAATCAAGACACAACTTCCAATGCAAGTGTCTACGATCGTACAATAGTAAAGTAACCCAACCAAGGTTGGGGTCGAGTCCCAATGGAGTGGGCTTGAGAATTAATAGAAAAATAAAATTAAGTTCTAATTAGTCATAGCTAAAAACATTGTCGAATACAAACATACTAAATATAAGGGGTGACACAAAAGTGTCAATTAACAATAGGAGTTTGTAACAAGTAAGCGAAAATCAGCGAAAATGTAAAGAGTACTAATCAAGGAGATAAGATTATTGGGATGTGATAGGAATATGGGTTAAACTAGATCATTGGGTACATTCTTTTGATAGTAAATTTGTTGAATATTTGTGACTAGGCTAGACCATAGTGGGGGTAAATTCTCTCTCGAGCAACTTACCCCAAATCAACTCGGTTCCTCTCGAACACCGAGTTACCGCAGTAAGAACAACCTCCGCCTTAGCCCACTCACTCCCTTGAGCTGAGTGTGTGGGAGAAGGACTAGGGTTCACTCTCTCGAGCTGAACCTAATGTTGACCCAATCCACTGGCCATCAATTTAGTAGTTTTAGTTTTACGACCTCTCTCTCAAGCAAGCCAAACACACAAAGGTGAAATCATATTTGCAACTACAATTTTATTACGTTCCAACACAACTACTAAACAAAATCACATTTAAACAACGATTAAACTATCAGCAAGTAAGACCCAACAATTAACTTAACCCATATTCATAAAATCACACCCCAAAAATTGAGGTTTTAGCTAGACATGTATAAGAGATAGAAATTTATACCAATATGAGTTTGCAATCAAATGGGTATGAATATTAAAGTCTCAAAACAAGTCAAGAGTGAAGAATCCACAAGAACCAAGTCCAAAATCTTGGAGTTGAAACACTTTGAACCTTCAAGTTCTTCAAAACCCTCTCCAAACTTAGAACTCAAAAATAGAAGCAAAGTCTGAAAAATTACTGTTCAAATCTAAAATTCGATCCTAGAATAATAATTCTCAACGAGTATTTATAGTTTTCAAAATATGTGTTGCGAAGGATCACTCGGCGAAGTTAGTCCGAATCGTCGATCAACTCGGCGATCCACCCTTTGGTCTAGTTCATCGTCGTCTTGCGTTAACCTTCAAAATCGTCATGTTTTCGATCATTAGGCGACATAGTACTGCTTTGTGGAACTGCTAGGCGACACACCGACTGCTCCTTTCCACTGCCGATTTGATCCTTTCCTTCAGGGCTCAGCACACTGGAACAACAGGCAATGATAAGACCTTTTGGCGACTCACCGAACGGGTTCGGCGATTCTCAGATCTTCATTTCTTCGTTCTTTCAGCTACTTTTGTTCCTTTTTGCTAAGTAGTGTCCATGCTTTCCCTCAAACTCCAAATACCTGAAACATAAGGGTTTCCATCATATATTGAGACAAAATATGTATTTGAGGATACTAATTCTATCAAAATATTGCCCTAACTGAGTCTAAATCATGGACTCATCAACACCCCCAACTTAAACTTTTGGTTGTCCTCAAGCGAACTCAAGTTTAGCCATTCAACAAGGATGTCTCGAACAGTACTACACAAGACTCAATCATGAATGCACACAACAAGACACAATTTACTCATGAAAAGATCAATTTGTGTACCCAAAGATTCCAGTTGTGACACACCATTCTCAAAGATTCTCAAGCTCGCAATACTTGCTTCAAATGCAAGTTCGAGCTCAACAAAAGTATTTGAATGCTCTCACAGAAAGGATGATTCCATACTCACCCACAAAGGTTTAATCATTGAAAGGTATGAAATCAAATGCAACGCTCACTCTCACCAGGAAGAACACAATGCATGCTTTCACCCATTGGTTTACCCGTATTTTCCAATCAATATTTGTTTCGGCTTACTCAAGATCAAAAAGGTCTTTTCAAGGCTTGTAATGGGGCTCTGGGCAAAGGTATGGTCATTTAGGATCAGTGACTTTCATCCTCATGAAATGTGGTGCTCACAACACATCCTTTCCTATTCCTTCATCATTCTCTTTAGTACTCATAAGTCATCTTATTATTCACTCAAAAAAAGGAACACAATGCATGTTTTCACCCATAGGTTTGACCTTATTTTCCAATCGACTTTCGATTCGACTTACTCAAGATAAAAAAGGTCTTTTCAAGGCTTGTAATGGGGCTGAGTGCAAAGGTATGGTCATTTAGGCTCAGTGACTTCATCATCCTCGTGAGATACGGTGTTCTCAAAATGTCCTTTTTCCCTCCCTTATCACTTTTTCATCGAGTGCTTCTAAGTCATCTTTTCATTCACTTTCCATGTATTGCTTGGAAACCCAATTCCTTTTGCACTTTTATTCCAAAAATATTTTTCCATTTTTTGGAGGATTTCCATTTTGTTTTGCAATACCATGGGTTAGAGAGACTTTTTCTTGCACTTCTTGACTTCTCATTTTCCTTTTCACCACACCCCCAACTTAGGCTTTTGGCCTAAGTTGGCTATTCACTAAACCACTAATCAAGAGGATTATAGGTAGTGGGTCAATAAGGTCTAGGGTTTATCAAGGTTCTTCCAAAGAAAGGTAAGGCTCAAAGGGTGTTCAAAAGAGTTTCACATGCTCACGGGTAGGCCACAAAATAGGTATATGTCAAATTTGGCTCACACTCTTTAAAGCTGCCTAAGATAATATCAGGAGGACTCCTTTCTAAATCAATCAGACTAACATGGAAAATTTTGGGTTTTTTCATGAGTGGTTCAGAGTAAGCTAATCACACAAGGCAGCGACACTTAAGTCAAACAAGAATACACACTTTAGCTAGTGTGCAACGGTCATTACAAGAGAATCAATTCGATAAATGGCTAATCACAACAAGATGCAAAGAATTCACATATTGTCTATGCAACTTCATTTGGTCTCATCGTAGCCACACATTCATGTTCGTTCGATTGGGAGCACTATTCAAGTCATCAGTATTGATCGGAACTGAGACTTAAATTTTGCAAAAGAACAACCACTTTTAACACAAGCAGTGGCAAAAATTTTTGAAAAACAAAAATGTTTCGGATGGGTCAAAATTCGCATAAATTAAAATCAAAAAGAGGAGCCAAAAGCTCAAACATTTACGAAAGGTAATATATAACACAATTAAAAACAGACAACCAAAATATACACAAAACATGATATTGTCAACACAAAAGGTGTGGGCCTCACCCCACCACAAATAAAAGCAATTTTTCCTCAAATGCAAATAATGAATATCCAATAGTGAAAATAAAGAAAGACAGAGAAGGAGGTAAATAGAGGATCCTGTCTACACGCTTGGTCCATATGTTGAGACATCGTTGCCCGATGCATTAGCCTGGATTTTGACAATGGTCCCCGGATTATCATTCTAGGTCACATTGTGATCATTTGCCCTAGCTTCTGCAGTGATGTTAGCCACAACCATTTTGTCCACTTCATGGCCCGCCAAAAAGGAGTCTATAGCAGTGTAGAATCCACGTTTCCACGAAGGAATCGTGGGGTCAATGGGGATTATTCTGCTGGCACTTGCTTTCTTACTCTTTTCTTTCTCTGGTCAGTTCTACTATCTTTTCAACTCTTTTAAACTCTCGTGCTCTTAAGTGTCGAGGTGGCATGTCTCTTCCTCCTACTTTTGGTCTAGCCATTTCTACAAAATAGTTCGAGATTATGTTAGAACATATTTGTCAACCAAAACAGAGATGCTTATCAGCAGAAGACAAGATAATCCATTTGGTGTGCTGCCGAATACACTCGGCGAGCCACAGACAATCCACCGAAGGTTACAGTGTATGAGGAGTTAAGAATGTAGACAAAGGGAGATTAAAGTGTCATTCGGTGAGTCGCCAAGTGCACTAGGCGATCTTGTGCGTCTCGCCGAAAGTTATAGAAGCTAAAATATATAAAGTATGATATTAAAGGCGAGTTGGGGGTACTTAGATGAACCGCGGAGTGATTCGGTGAGCTCATCATAGCTCGTCGAATCACATATTGTCCCTACTTTAGACCCAACTTTTGACATCGGCCCCGCAATCCCCTAAAAACACAATTTAAGCACCTAAAGCACAAATTTATCAAAGACCCATAGCAATTTTTACACACCCATATTAGCACAATTTCAAATCAACGCACGATCTAGTGGTATTCTACCGGTTACTCAGTAAGTATTGAATTGTAATTAGTAACACATGCAATCCCATCAACTTTTAGACTCAACACAGTTTTCAATCATTTCAACATTATGCAAATGAGTAAAAATTCTTATCGAATAACTGAGGGGTTCGATTACCAACCTTTGATGCCGATTTAGATATTACAGACGTGCTAGGTAGCAATGCGATCCAAATCCGAGCACAATTCCACATTTAAAATACTCTAAGTGTGCAAGAAACGTAACTACTAGGGTGCGAGTGTGAGTTTGTTAAAGGGACAAAGTGAAAGAAAGTGAATGAAATAGAACTTTTAAACATATGGCTTGTGACCGTCAAGTTTTTGCTCGTTCGGCGATGCTAGTCAGTCTCGCCCAATCACTCGGCGAAGTGCTGAATATCTAATTTTCTCGCTGAATGTAATAGAGTTTGCAGTTCATGTGGGCATTACATCGGTGATCCTCGTCGAGATCGCCAACTGGGTTGGCGATGCGCCGACGAAATTCACCCTTCGCCGAGTTATACAGACCCAACCTTTAAGATGTACTGAATCAAACGGCGGGAATGCTCGGTTACGCCTAACTTGTCAGCGATTCGTCAATTGGATATAATGCTCACCTCCATACATCTCTTCAAGCACTTTTCTCACTAAATCTGCACAAATAACACACTATTATTTTATCAACATAACAAAAGCAAGTAAAGGGGTTTTGGGTTGCCTCCCAAATAGCGCCTTAGTTAACGTCGTGGCATGACGTACGTCAACCTTCAAACCTCACTCTTGGGGTTAGCCATAGTATCACTAGGCAAACCCTCTTATTGTCTCGGGTTAAGATGAGAGGAGATATGACCCATCTGGGTCTCTAACTACTTGATTTAAATTGAATGAGAGGTGACGGTCTGGTTAAGGGTAGACACATCTTCTTTTACGACTTTTAGCATTTTGTCTGACCCTTCAACTTTGTTTAGAATACGCGAGAGCATATCCTCGAACCTACCACCTTCCGAATCCTTGCGCTTTTGCCACTCGTGGGGAGGCACATATCTATCATTCTCCCCATTCTTCTAATTTGGATTCCCATCCCTCCATTCCTGGTCTCAATCTTTCCATACTTCGTCTCTAGCCCAACCTTGGTTACCACCCTGTCTCGGGTAGTTTGAACGATAACCACCACCTTGGTTTGCTAGAAAGTTTACCTCCTTGCTATACAGAGCTTCAAACTTCTTCTCTTCAGGATTCGTGCTCCCGACCCCTACAACATTGACACCACGAGTACCAGCCCCCATGACATTCTTAGATAGAATATCAAGTTGTGTCATAATCTTAGCCATGTTTTGGTCTCTGTCATTGTCCTTTTCAATCTGCTCCTTAGATAAATGGAAGGTGACAGGGGAGACCTGGTCCTCACGAGTGTACCACATTCTGTTGATGGTTGTCATGCCATCTAAAAGTTGGCTTGCTACTGCATACGGCTGGTGCATTAAACCTCTGAGTGAGAGTTGGTCAGTGACACCCTTGTTTACCGAGTCTAGACTCCGGTAGAAGTATTGAAGGAGCACGTTATCAGGAAGACGATGGGTCGGGAATTGTAGTACCAATTTTTTAAATCGAAGCCAAGTTTCGTGCAGAGGCTCTCCATTTACACGCTTGAAACTTTGGATGCTATCCCCGAATAGTCATCATCTTTGAAGGAGGGAAGAATCGCACATTAAATGCAGTGACCAGCTCCTCCCATGAAGTGATTAAATTTCGTGGTAATTCAACTAACCACTTGCAAGCTTCCCCCATAAGAGAAAATGGGAATAATCACAGCCTAACTGACTCTTGAGAGATGTTATTGAAAGAGAATGGCCCACAAACGTCTACGAAGTTTCAAAGATGCTCATGGGGATCCTCATGAGCTAATTCATTGTAGAGTCCTTTAAGTTGCAAGAGCTGCAACATAGTGCTCGTTATATGAAACACTGGATTCCCCTTGGCTGGGGCTAAGCGGATGGCTCCAACGCCTCCCATGAGATGGGGGTCATTGACATTTCGCTCTTGGACGTCGTTGAGGTTACCGATGTCATCTTGGTGGCCCACCTGGCTACCATTACTGTTGTTTACACTCATGCTTTCTGAAATGTTTACACAAATGCTCAAAACAAAACTAAAAATTAGGTAAGTGAACTACAACTAAGAGGAACAAAAATTCTACCAATCTAAAAATTCTCAAGTAACACCACTCCCCGGCAGCGACGCCATTTTGATGCTTATCGTGACCAAAGACACTAACTACGGTTCAAGTGTCTACGATCATCGATAATATAGTAACCCAACCAAGGGTTGAGGTCGTGTCCCAAGGGAGCGGTCTTGAGAATTAATACAAAAATAAAATCTAGTTCTAACTAGTCGTAGCTAAAGACATTAACGATTAAAAACATTGTAAATCAAGGAGGGACACAAAAGTGTCAAATATCAATTTGGGGGTTTTGTCACAAGTATAGCTAAAAACAACAAAAATAACGAGAAACTCAAGTATGGGGAAACTTTCTTGGGGTGTGACTGCAATACAAGTTGAGATAAAAAGTTGGGTACATGCTTTCGATAGAAAATTTGCAAGATAATAGTGACTAGATTAAGCTTTAGATGGAAATAAGTTCCCTCTCGGGCAACTTACCCCATTTCAAATGTGTTCCTCTCGGACACTTATTAGCCGCATGAAGACCTGCCTACGCCTTACCCCACTCACTCTCTCGAGCTGAGTGTTAGGATATGGGACTAGGGCTCACCCTCTCAGGCTGAACCTAATGTCGACCCACTCCTTAGGCCATCAGTCTAGTGGTCTTGGTTTCGCGATCTCCCTCTCGGGAAAGTCAAAAACACATGGGTGGCTTTGTATTTGCAACTACAAACCCATTAACTTAAACCAGAACAACTAGGTGAAATCACCATTAAAATACATCTAACCTATCAACAAGTAAGACCCAACAATAATATCAACATATATTTACTAAATCACACCCCAAGAATAGGGGTTTTTAGCCACACATCAAGAAATAACCAAATACACCTAAAATGATAGTGAAATCAAATGGGTATAAGAAATTAAACCTTGATTTAAGCAAAGGAATAAGAATGGAGAAGACCAACTTCCAACTTGGGGAAGATGAACTCCTTTCTTCAAGTCTTCCCAAAAACCCTCTCCAAACTTGATAGTAAAAAGTACTAAAAATTATATTGTCTAAAATTGATACTAAAGTCTCTTTCTAAAATCTCATAGTGTCCAATTCTACTACAAAAATTGATACTAAGCTATAACTCTCAACGAGTATTTATAGTTTTCAAAAAGATATGTTGTGGCGGATCACTCAGCGACATTAGTTAGAATCGCCAATCAACTCGGTGATTTTCCCTTTGGTGTAGTTCATCGCCTTCTTGCACCATCCTTCGGCATCATCGTGCTCTGGGTCATTGGAAGAAATAGTACTGCTTCACGGACCTTCTCAGCGATGGCCCGACTGCTCCCTTTTTCCACCGACTTGATCCTTTCCTTTAAGGCTCAACACACTAGAACAAAAGGCGAAGTGAGACCCTTCGGTGATTCGCCAAGTGGACTCGGCGATCCTCAGGTCTTCGTTTTCTTGTTCTTTTCAGCCTTGTCATTCCTTTTTGTGAAGTAGTGTCCATGCATTCCTTAAAACGTCAAATACCTAAAACTTAAAGGTTTTCATCAGATATTGAGATAAAATAAGCATTTGAGGACACAATTTTCATCAAAATAAAGCCCTAAATAATTCCAATTTGTGGACTCATCAACGACTCACCAAATATCATGTTAATCACCTTTGTCTGCAACCTTAACCATTCTTCACTGTGACCTTCGGTAGACTAATCATGGCTCGCCGACAGTATTTGGCGACACGCTGAATAGACTAGTCATCTTGTAACAACACTCAAAATGAAGTAGGATAGAGTAGAGCCTCGCATGGGTATTATGCATTAATAACTTGTTAAAATAATGAAGAATATCCTTTTAAGTCAGTTTTAAAGAGTTTGGAAGTCAAACGTCAAGGGGCGACCAAGACATTCGGAAACTACACTTTTACGTGTTGGTGTGTTCTAGTATGTTGTTCATGTTTTTATGTGTTGTTTGGAGTCTAAAATCAGTGGAGGTGACCCTAGTGTCTTAATAAATGTTTTTAGGTCAAAACGTCCGAATACGATTCCCTGGAACCACCCTAAGGGTCCCTGAGGAGGACCCCAACCTTTAGCCAAACAAGCTGCCAAGGCAGCTTGCAAGTTGTGCATGGAGGGAGTGGCTCCGCTTCGCGGCCCTGCTACACCTATGGCCAAAAAGTGGCTCCGCGTCGCCGAGACACCGCGGACTCTACTGTCTCAAAATTTAATTTCTAGAAACTTGCGGGAACACCTCCGCGTCGCGAACTTGATCCCCGACGATATCTGCGAAAATAAAACTCAAGTTTGACTTGTTTAAAAGGTCCAACTAAGTGAGGGGTAGTTTGGGTACTTTGGGGAATTATTATAAATGATTATTATACCTATTTTAGGGTATTTTAAGTTTGTTAAAACCCCTAAACCTAGAATTAGACCCCATTCTTCAAATTGACCTTTCCCTCTTAAAAATAGATTCTCTCAAAACTCCATGGAAGACCTTGATGAAGCTCAAGCTAGAAGATGGGTTTTCAACTGATTTATTGTTAAATTTCATGGGTCTTCAATAATTAAGGTATGGTAACTCTTAATTCTTGAATAACCCCTCATTCAAGGAGTTCTATCAAAGATTTTCAAAAGTGATTCAAAGACCAAAATTCCCAATTTATAATCTAAACTTGGGTACTTTGTCAAACAATTTTCTAAATCATTCTATTGATGAATTGATGTAGAATTAAGGTTTTTAAGAGAGATTGCAAAGGAATTCTTGAAGAATCCATGATCCCCTAATTCTCTAAATTTGGCCTAGGTTGTGGGTCTTTGTGAATACGGTTTATATTAGTGAAATTATGTTTAGATTAGATTGTATTGATGTTTCCTATGCTTATCTATACTTATTCATGTTGAATTGTTGGTATATTGATGAGTTGAGAATTATGGCCTTATGGGCAAAGTTATGGGTTGATCCCTTTGTTTATAGAATTGTACT
>JAJONZ010034696.1:0-10367 GCA_029582445.1 Solanum paucissectum | reverse complement strand
TGAGTATTCCTTGAGTTGAGTAAGTTTGAGAAGAGGTAAGTATGTTTCCTTTTTATCAAGTTTCAAGCTTATGTTATGCTTTAGAATTCCTTTTACATGCTCGTACATTCCACGTACTGAGCCATTTGGCCTGCATCTTCTCATGATGCGTACACATGTGTTCAGGATCATCAACAAGAGCTTCGTTGATACATCCGAGAGTTCGAGTTAGCTATGGTGAGCCTCCTTGCTTTCGGAGGATTCATTTACCTTTCAGTTATATCAGTTGTTAGGATGTTGTGGGTCTTGTCCCAACATCCATATTTATCAGTTCGAGGCTTCATAGATAGTCAGTATAGTTGAGAATTCTGTATTATTTATTTATTTTATTAAATATTCCAAAGACTTAAGTTGCCTATTTTATGGCGAGTTGAATATATTTTATTATTCAGAGTTAAAGTTTGAATTTAAGTTTTATGAACTTTTATTTCAGTTTTTAAGCTTTGTATTCTTGAATTAGTTTTCCGCTTGTAGTCAGCCAGGATGAGGGTTCGCTTGGGGACCAGCAATGGTCTTCGAGTGCCGGCCACGTCCAGGATGTAGGCTCGGGTCGTGATAAGTTCAACGTAGATCAACCTTTCTAATTCACTAGTCGCAAAATAAAATGAGCAAATTTCTGCTTATTAAAAAAGTTCAGTCCACGTTAGTCATGGGTTAACATGTCCTCAAATGAAGCAACTGATCTTATGTGTTTATATGCCTTCTATGTGATATTTTGCATCATGTTGTCATGAATTAAAACTAACAGGTTTGCCATTGAGTTGTTTATCTTCTACAGGTACTTAGGATTGATCTATGTTGATAAGCTGGCTGATCATCCTTATTTCACAAAATCTAAGGCTACCAAAGACTCCTTTCCCGATAAAATTTCATAGGAAGGAAAAGCAGTAATGGGTGATAACAATGAAAAGATTGGCCTGACTGATGTTGTCATGGCTCAGCCCGCTGTTGCTGATCAAAATGATTTAATTATGCAGTTGATGGAGCAGATCGCCGAAATGAGGGTCGAAATGATGAAAAAGGCAAGATTTGCCTAATCGGATTTTCGCTTTCAACTCTCCAGGAGATGTAAGACCTCTACTCTACTTTTCTCCTGCAAACGCGAACATGGTCAGAACCCACCCTCTAGTCTTGCTAAAAAATCCCTCAACCTTCGACCTAACCTCCCCAAATCCCCATTATACCTCCATCTCTTACCAAGCATCACCTCATCATCAAGGTACCAACCCCCAAGCGCCACTTCCTCCTCAATATGTCAACCCGCAAACTTGTCCTCCCTTTCAAACCCAAAACGTTAACAACCCACAAACCTTGCCCCATCACTAAAATAAGCATACCAACCCCCAGACTTTCCCCCAAAATTACCAAGCCCCTCCAAAATCCCTCCATTGTTCCACCTTTGCCTCAAAAACTACTTTCCAAATCCTAGTCCCAAATGAACCCTATGCTAACTGTTCTGAACTCGATCATTATGAATAATAAGAGAGAGAGAGAGAGAGAGTGGAGGGCAAAGGAAGAAGTAGCCAAGTTGTGTCACGACCCGGGGCTACCCCCTAGACGCGACACGATGGACAAGACTCCGAAGAACCTCAAACAAGCCTCATATCATTTATAACATTCGATATATAGAAATAGTGCGGAATTAAAAACTCATTTAAAATCCATACAATTAAAACTTTATTTAAAACACTTGAAATACAGTGGAAGTCTATTGTCTCACATGGTCATCTAAAAACTATCCGAAACATAAGTAGGGTCACGTCCCTTTCCAATCAAAAAATCTAAAAATAGTCTTTTACATGAAAGAAAATGAAACTTCAAGTACTTGTCCTTGATCTATGAGAACATACCACTTAGTCTTGGAGAATCTCAAATCCAAGCATCAACTAGAGAGAAAGCAACTCACTTGCCGGAACCTACACTTGTAGTAAAACATGAAGAAATATGGGTTAGCACAATTAAGTACTAAGTATGATAGCCATGCAAAAAGCATTCTTAAAACGGACATTTTATTTGAAAGTCATGATATATGCTATTTTGATAAAATTTCATGAACATAAGCATAAGAGGCATAATATACAACCATAACCAACATACAAGTCATTTCTTCACATTAGAACATCATCAACATATAACCCATTACCTTCACATTAGGCCTTCACCTCAAGTAACCCTCAAGCTATAATTTGTGCAATGTATGACTAGCATTCCAAACCACTATCCACACTAAGTACCACCTCAAGGTCACCAAAAGTGAACTTACCATTCAACCTTTCCATCTTTACACAACATTCATACATAAGAGACAAAAACATTTCATACATCATATCATCACATAAGGACCATCATCTAGGGCAACTCTAAGTCATACTTATGCAACGTATGAGTAGCATCCCCTACTACTACCCACACTAAGTACTCCTTTGAAGCCACCATAGACAAGACACATTCATACTCAATAAGTCATAACAAGGAAGTAACTCATAATACAATCCAAGTACAACATGCATCTTTACATTTAAGCATATAAGAGTCAACAGTCTTCATTAGCTTCATTTAGGACACGTTCATACATTAGCCATTAAGACTTAGAGAACTCACTATGATCCTCTCAAAGCCTACTCGTGTAATGCATGGATGGCATCCCATACTACCACCCACACTTCATAGAACTCCTCAAGAAACCATAATGCACATCTCACATGATGGGTATAAGCATTTAACCGACATAGACCATGTGAGCTTGACATGGAATCCGGTGTCATGAAGCCCCATACTGTAAAGAGGTGGTCTACTTGCCTAAGGTAAGACCTGTAACATTAGCTTAGGTGGATCCACTAGCTAGACCAATGTGGGCACATAGTTAAGGGATAAGAAAGATGTTCATTGAAATCCGGCCTACGGTAGGGAGAACCTCCATCTTACCATATCCTCTCGGTGCTTAGCCTACATTCCCATAGAGTAGTTTCATTTACATTTCATTATTGTACTTAATAGGGCCACCAACATTAAGCCTACCGGCCCAAGATACATTACACATGAAAGGGCCACCAACATTAGATCTACCGCTTCAAGGTACATTACAAGGATAGCTCATTGACTTTCCTAGAAAGGGCCACCACCATTAGGTCTACCGCTTCAAGGTTCATCATTTCACACAAGAAAGGGCCACCAATATTAGGTCTACCGCTTCAAGGTTTAACATCACATTAGTTCCTAAACTCATCATGAAGGGCCACCAACATTAGGTCTACCGATCCAAGGTTTCGCCTAGAATACTTCATCATTCATTCATTCATGAAAGGCTGCCAACATTTGGTATACCAATTCAAGACATTAAGACATTAATTCAAGATACATTCATTATACAAAAGGAGGATGCCTAAGCCTACCAATCCAAGACATCAAAATCACATTACTTCCATTTATACAAGAAAAGGATTCCTAAGCCTACCAATTCAAGACATCACAATCATATTACTTCCATTTATAAAAGAAATGATGCCTAAGCCTACTAATTCAAGATATACAATACATAGAAGAAAACCCTTCACATTCCATCATCATCATTCATGAGTGTTAATTGAGAATATGCTTTCAACAGTAACACAATTACATTCTAATCATGATCATAGTTCATTCATTGAGATCACATACATATCATTCACACCATAATCATACATAGATTCTTCATGAACTTGCCTTTCAAGGCCATGAACCAATATCAATCCATAAATATAAGATACTACAATAGATAAGGAAATTGACATGATTCAATCATTACTTCAATATAAACATAAACAATTCAACATACTTCCACAATCAATCAATTCCCAATCTCAAATCACAACTTGGGATTTTGGGGGGAAACATGGATTCAAGGAAGAAATCATCATAATTAACCTTTAAATCCACAATTCATATATAATTCAATGCAATAAAGCCTTTGAAAAATGCTTGGAATCAAACCCATGCTAAGATTGAAAACTAGGGTTTTTGGGGAAACATTAGAGACTTGAAATCACTTTTGAAATTGGGTCCTTGAAAGAAACTAAGTTAAGGATGAAGACCACCATACCTTCTATGGATGAACTCCATGAAAATCCCTTGAGAAACTTGAAATCTTGACCTTGAGAGCTTGAATCCTTCACCTCCAATGGAGGTTTCTAGAGAGAAAACTTTTGAGAAGAGAGGTTTCTAACTTTGGGGTGTTTTGAAATAATGAGTTGACAATGTGTTTTAATACTTTAAAAACCCTTAAAATATGATAATAAACCAATAATAACCATCCACTAACTCAACTAACCAAGGGAGGAATTTACTAAGTTGCCCCTCCACTTGGCCGTTTTGGACAACAACACAGTGGTGATCCACGAACCACCACCCATGGACCGTGGGTGGGTCCACGAGCCATGTTGGCAAGTCGTGGTTTGGTTCTGTGGGTTTCCATTCGGGACCTTTAACCATGGAGGCCATCCACGGGGCGTGGATGGACCTACGGGGCATAGGGTTCACCAAAAACTTGGGAAATTTTCTCTTTTGGGGCAGCCTTGGGGTTAGGCTTTAGGGTCCTCCTCAAGGACCCCTAGGGTGGTTCTTGGGGAGTCGTACCTTGACGTTTAACCCCTAAACCCTTCAACCTAAGCTCGGGACAACATTATACAACCTCAAACCTCACAACAACTAAAACACACACACGTTAGGCTCTAGTTTCACTTATTCATTTTATGGGACGTTACAAGCTAGATATGAAAGAAGATATCAGAAAATCTGTAAAGGTGTTGCACTGCATTCCCGAAGTTGCTGGGTTGAGTTATGAGGATCTGTGTATCCATCCAAATCTGGACCTCCCGAAAGGGTTTAAAGGGCCAAAATTTAATATATTTGGAGGAACAGGAATCCTTTAGTGCACCTGAGGGCCTACTGTGACCAACTCGTTTGAGTTGGATGGAATGAAGCCTTATAAATGTGGTTATTCAGCTGAAGTTTGAATGGAGATGCCCTGGAATGGTTTTCATCTCACGAAACGAGGCAATGGCTTAACTGGAATGCTCTAGCTAAGGAATTTATTGAATGATTCGCCTACAATGTAGAAATCGTTCCTGATCATTATTCCTTAGAGAAGATGAAGAAAAAATCGACTGAAAGTTTCAGAGAATTGGTGTACAGATGGAGAAAGGAGGTAGTTAGGGTTCGACCTCCTAGTCTGAGAAAGAAATTGTTGAAGTATTTGTGCGGGTTCAAGAGCCCGAATATTATGATAGGATCATGTTGCTCGTTGGACCAAAGTTCATCGAGATAGTTAAGGTTGGTGAGACTATTGAAGATGGACTAAGAATCGAGAAGATTGTCCGTGTTGCTGCTTCGTCCGGATCCTCAAGGTTGTGGAAGAAGAAGAGAGAAGACATGTCTTCTATTTCTTATGCATCTGAGGGGAAGAAGCCCTCAAGAAAATCCTCGTCGTACCAAGGTCGTTCTCGACCTTCAAAGAGTTCATATCTGACTTGTTATGTACAGTCTGATTATCAAACCCCTTCCCCAAATTATGAAAATTCCCCACCCCCAAATTACCAAAAATACCCCTCCTCCTGTTTACCAAACTCCCCCACCAATTTATCAAACTCCATCTCCTCACTATCGAAATGCCTCCCCTAACTATGAAAACGTGCAAGAAAATTACCAAGTTCCTCTGTCACGACTCGGGGTTACCCCCATAGGAGCAACATGGCTTACTTGACCCCAAAGGGGTCTCATACAAGTCATTAGCATAATCATAACATAAAGACATAGAATAATGAAGAAAATTTAGAACTTTTACAGTGGAAGTCTTTCTCATAAAAGAAAATCATAAGAGTCTAGACCTTCTCTCAATCACCATCTAAAACATAGGAATACAATCTTAGGGTCATAGCCCTTTACATCAATAGTCTTGAACATAGAAAGTACAATAGAAGCTAGAAACAATAACATCTTGTCCTCGAACTTGAGGACTCACCAAGTCTAGGGCATAGTCAACCCAAGCTTCACTTGAAGGAAGTAGTACGTCTCAACGACCAGAACCTACACTTATAAGAAAATGTAGAAAATATGTGTTAGCACAATTAATTGTACCAAATATGGAAGCCATGCACAAAAATCCTTAAAACATGCATAAAAAGGACATATAGTTGAAATCATTCATTTATTGAGTTTGAAAGCCATCATGCACAATTAGAGTCATCACATAGTCAAATCATATCATAAGAAACCCTAGGTCACCATCATGCATAACATACCTTGACCTCATTCATAGTCAACATTCATAGATAAAGAGGCATTCATATTCATGACTTGTAATACATCATTCTTAACCTCAACTCACATGATGCATACATAGATTCATACATCTTCATGTCATAAGTAAACCACACCATAACCCCTTTATAAGTCTACTTGTGTGATGTACAAGTGAAGTCCCCTACTCCCACTCATACTAAGCAAAGCTCAATAAGAAGTCATAGATATAGCTCACATTCATGTTCATATTTATATTCATAGTCATGGTTCATGCTCATGTAAAGCATACATTAATTCATAAAGCATCATGTCATTAAGTACATACCACAATCACTCTCAAAGTTTACTTGTGCAATGCATAAGTGAAGTCCCATACCCCCACACACACTAAGTAAAACCCCTTAAGTAATCATAGCACATAACTCATATTTTTGTTCATAGTTCATATTCTTGGTCTTGTCATGTCATGGATCTTGTTCTTGTCATGTAGGGAGATATAACCTTAACCGACATAGACCATACGAGCTACATGGAATCCAGTGTCATGAACCCACACCGAAAAGAAGTGTTCTACTTGGCTAAGGTAGAACAAACATGTTTAGCTTATAGGTGTATCCACTAGCTAAGAACCTATGTGGGAACATAGTTATGAGATAGGGAGATTGCTACTAGAAACTCGGACTAACTCAGGTAAAAGGTTTCCATCCCTTGATCCTATCCGCTCGGTGCTAAGCTTAATTCCCTTTAACAATCATGTTAAGTCTTTACTTTATATTCATGTTCATGGAAGAATGACTAGCACTCAAACCATCATGGTATCATGGTAGCTCATGGATTCATTAGGTGAGAATGTCCTTTCAACCTTAGAATCGTTAGTATGTGAGTAAACCTTTCACATCATGATCATGGTGTTAATGAGAATAGCCTTTCAATCAACACAACTACATTATCATAATTATAGACCTTTCATGCATAATCAAGGGCTTGGGTGTAGGGGAGAAGGATCTTGTATCAATACCACCAATACACAATAGTCATAGGATCATCACTACATAGGTGAATCATGAGTTCATATACAACCTTCATCAACATATACAAACCATAGTTATTGCCATTCAAGGCTAGGAGTCAAGATCAAGCCAAACTTCTAGAATTATCACATTATATAGAGGGATATAATGATTCAACAACATAATACATGTAAACATAATCAATTGAAAAACTCCCATGATCAATCAAGTCACACTTTAGTTCACAATTTAGGAAGAAAGGGAAATCATGGGTCCAAAGGATATTTTCATCATAATTAATCAATACTCCATTAATCCAACCATAAATCATCATAATCAATCATAATAAACTGTAATTAAACAATTGAAATCGTTTTGGAAGAAGACCCATGACTAGATTGAAACCCTAGGTTTTTGAAGTCTTAAAAGCATACTTTGAAGGGGCTCTTTGGGTGATAGCTACCCAAGGATGAAAAGCATCCATACCTTAGGTTGATTTCCACAGGAAATTGGAGAAGAAAGGTTGGTTCTTGAACCCCTAGCTTGACCTTGACCTTGCTCTTCAATGGAGTCTTAGAGAGAGAATTTTTTGGGAGAGGAGAGGCAGTTACTAGTTTAAATCTTGTGAGTTGTGAGGAGTTAAATGACTTAGAAGTATTTATATAGGTCTAAAATAACTAATAATAACCGTCCCCACCTTTAATTAATTGATTAAGAATTAATTGAAGTGTTTGACCCTTGGCGAAATAGAAGCAGCTTTTGCAGACCTCATCCACGAAACCTCCACCTACGGTCCGTAGGTGAGGTGACGCCACGTACTGGTGAACCGTGGTTTGGTTCAGAGAGGGGGAAAATCAGGTGAGTTTGGGGAAGACTAAGTCTTGACTCACGACCCCCACCTAAGGGGCGTGAGTCCACCTACGAGGCGTGGGTGCCCTTTTCATAGGTGACTGCCTTCAGGCAACTTTTTGGCTGAAATTCAAGGACCTCCTCAAGGACCCTTAGTTGGTCCTTGGGAGGTCATGCCTTGACGTTTAGGCACAAGGACCTTAGTAAGAAGTTAGGGAAGTCATATTACGACTCTTATCTTCATGTTAACCCTTTTTAGAACACTAGACTACATGTTAGGCTCTAGCTTAGGTCATTAGATTTTCGGGGTGTTACATTACCCCCCCTCCGGGAACATTCGTCCCCGAATGATGATCTAGACACCAAACTAAGTTAGAAACTCTAGACTAACAGCCCATTATGCATGAAACATCAGAAATATGCAAAACTCTTAAATGCACTATTCACTTTATGCACTTATTCATAGGGAGGAAACTTCAACTCCATCACAATACATGGTCAATGCAACACAAGGAAGTAGGAACTACATATACCAAACCAATATGCATGAAACTCATCAATTTACATGAACATGGGAGGAACTACCTTCTCCAACTCAAATAAGCTCAACACAACAATATGGAGCCAACATGTCATTTCATCAAAACATAATTAGGCATGTTCATCATTTCACCTCATGAAGTCAAAAATGCAATCATCATACAAAAATGCAAATCAACATGAGGAAAATATAAATCATGAAAACTCAATTTATGCTAAACATGAATTCTCACAAGAACATACACAACATAAGGAAATCATGGAAAACTTATGCCATATACATGACTCCAAAATCACTTAAAACTTAAGAGGAACTACTTACCTCAAGCTTGAATAGGAGTAAAAGGAAAAAGATGAGGATAACGAGACTTCATATCGGCCTCGGCCTCCCATGTAGCACCCTACACTAAGTGATTCCTCCATAAAATCTTAACGGAGGCCATTTCCTTATTTCTCAACCTCTTTACTTGCCGGTCCAAAATCTCTACCGGAACCTCTTCATAGGATAAACTCTCATCAACTCCTAAACCCTCTAAAGGAATGATGGATATCGGATCCCCAATGCACTTCTTAAGCATGGAGACATGAAACACCGGGTGAACCGGAGCCAATTCAGTTAGCAAGTCTAATTCATAGGCAACCTTGCCAACACGTTTTAAGATTTGGTATAGGCCCAGATACCGAGGACTAAGCTTCCCTATTTTACCGAACAACATCACACCCTTCATAGGTGAGATTTTCAAGTAGACCGAATTACCAACTTCAATTTCAAGATCCTTTTTCCTTATATCGGCATAGGACTTTTTTAGGCTTTGGGCCGTCTTCAACCTTTCCCTAATGAGTCAAACTTTTTCAATAACCTCATAAACTAGTTCGGGACCCACTAGAGCAATTTCACCTACTTTAAACCACCTAATCAGAGATCTACACCTCCTACCATATAATGCTTCAAAAGGAGCCATGGCGATTCTAGAATGGTAGCTATTGTTGTAGGAAAATTCAATTAACGGTAGATTATCATCCTAATTACCCTTGAATTCAATGACACATGCCCTCAATATATCCTCTAAGGTTTGGATGGTGCGCTCCGCCTGACCATCCGTTTGAGGATGAAAAGCGGTACTAAGTTTAGCATTGGTACCCTATCCTTGTTGGAATGCTTTCCAAAAGTGTGAAGTAAATTGGGTTACCACGGTCTGAGATAATAGACAACGGGACCCCATGCAACTTCACTACTTCCTTGATGTATAATTTGGCATAATCTTCCGCCAAAAAGAAGGTCTTGACGGGAATAAAATGGGCTGATTTGGTCATCCTATCCACAATGACCCAAATAGACTCATTTTTCCTTCGAGTACTGATATACCGTGAGTTTTACGGTATTTCTAATACATTTCACTTACAAGTTGTGTGTCTAGAGCCATTTTATATTGGTTTTTATGTGTTTTATCATATTTTGCAGGAAAGGTGTTCAGGCGCGGAAGTTTAGAGATAGCTGAAGGAAATGCTGAAAAAGGGCATCCACGGAGGTCATCTACGGACCGTAAGTCCATTCACGGTCCGTAGGTGATGACCGTAGAACAGCAGGAATGTGTTGAGGACAAATCAGGGAATCTGACCAAGTGTGGAACCACGACACCCATTGACGGTCCG
>JAJONZ010034694.1:0-14095 GCA_029582445.1 Solanum paucissectum | reverse complement strand
TGGGTTGACTTGTCCACATTGATTAATTCTAATGATGAAAAAGGGATAATAAAAGGCAACGTGATTAATTGTTTGTGTGTGATTTATTGAGAATGGTTTGAAAGGCTTGTTGAATCATTGTTGATGTTGAATCATTGTTGATGTTGTATCATGATTGTGTTGCTGTGAATTGTGCAATGTTATGAAAATGGTCATCTCCTCATTATTTGTGTCAACATATCATTTGCATTGTTCTGAGACATGGTTGTGACAAGTGTTATGTGAATTGAGAAAGATGAGAAATTAAAGAGGATGTACCATTTTGAGGGACGTATCGCGCGCCGCGATGGATACTATATTTCAAGGGACGTATCGCGCGCCGCGATGGTTACTATTATCGAGGGTCGTATCGCGCACCGCGATGGATGCATGGATAGATATGTTCCCCATGGGTCCCGGACGGAGAGACAGCGGGTGTGTATCACTAGGTCAGACATGCATCACTATACTTGACATTGCATTCCATTGCATTGCACATATTTAGCATTAGTGAACTTGATATTCTATTTTGCTGATCTTGTGAGTGCCTTTCTGTGGAACTTTGATTGGTGAATATTGAGTTTGTTGTTGAGGATATGTAATTGTTTGAGTGTTGTTGTTGAGTTGTGTGCTATGTGAATTATGAACTGTTAGGTTGGGCTGGTTTTAAGCAAGTTGTAGTCATGGAGATTGTAATTGATGAATAATGAGCTTGTTGTTGAGAATATGTGATTGTTAGAATGTTGTTGTTGAGATATGTGTTATGTGAATTGTGAACTGTTAGGTTGGGCTGATTTTATACAGGTTGTAGTTGTGGAGGTTCGGTTGGGGTGTAAGGAGTACCCATATTCTATCCCCTTAGCTTGTGTTTAGAGGTTTACTTGCTGAGTACCGCGTGGTTTGGTACTCACCCCTTGCTACTACATTTTTTTGTAGGTTACTAGCCCGGACCTTTGTAATATATTCTCTTCTTTTCCAAGGCTTCTTGGAGATTTGTGAGGTAGCTATTTGTCAACTCAGCAGATCTTCTTACTCTTGTTTATGATCTTGTTCTACTCTAGAAACAATGTCATATGGGACTTGTATTTTTCTTTTGATTCAATTGTAATACTTTAGAAGCTTGTACAGTGACAACCAGATTTTGGAGGTATTTTTGAGTTTATTATAAAAAAAATCGCATTTTATTGTAATGGTTGAGTTTTAGGCTGACTTGTCTTGGTGGGTTAAGACGAGTGCCATCACATCCATTTTTGGGTCGTGACAGAACCCCTCCATAAAAAAAAGAAGAGAAAAGGAAGAAAAGAATGAAAAAGTTTTGAAATAAAGTTGTGAAAGTGCAAAGAAAATAGTGGTGTCCAAGCAATCCATGGAAAGTGAAGAATGGGTGACTTTTGAGCTTGAGTGAGAATTATAAAGAAGAGGAAAGGAAGTGTTGTGCACACCACATTTCATGAGGATAGAAGTCACCAAGCCTAAATGACCATACCTTTACACTCAGCCCCATTACAAGCCTTGAAAAGACATTTTTTATCTTGAGTGAGCTGAAACAAGGGTTGATTGGAAAATACGGGCAAACCTATGGGTGAAATCATGCATTGTGTTCATCTTTCTGATTGTGAGCATTGCATTTGATTCCGGAGCTTTACATTACGGTGTGTGAATATGGAATCATTCTTTGTGTGAGGGCATTTGAGTACCTTTGTTGAGCTTGAACTTGCATTTGAAGCAAGTATTGTGAGCTTGAGATTCTTTGATAATGGTGAGTCACAACTTGAATCTTTGAGTGCAGAATTGATCCTTGCATGTGTGAGTTGAGTCTTTTTGTGTGCATTCATGATTGAGTCTTGTGTAGCACTGTTTAAGACATCATTTTTGAACTTCTTAACTTGAGTTTTACTTGAGGACAAGCAAAAGTTTAAGTTGGGGTGTTGATGAGTCCAAAAATTGGACTCATTTAGGGCATTATTTTAATAGATTTAGTGTCTTCAAATGCATATTTTGTGTCAATAACTGATGTAAATCCTTGAATTTAAGGTAATTTGATTGAGGAACAAAGCATGGACACTATTGAGCAAAAAAGAACAAGGCAAATGACAGAACGAAGAAAAGAAAGCCTGAGGATCACCTAACCCATTGGGCTAGTCGCTGAACGGCCATGGTCTCGCCTAGTAATATTCCACTGTATCAAGCCCTGAAGGAGAAAATCAAGTTGGCAATAGAAAGGAGCAGTCGGCGAGTTGCCGACCGGTTCCGCGATGCAGTACCATATTGCCCAAAGTTTCAGAACTTGAAGATGCTGAAGGCCAAAGTAAAAAGGCGACGGAATTGACCAAAGGGCAGATCGCCGAGTGGATCAGCGATCCCAACTTATTGCACCGAATGTTCCTTTGCAGTATATTTTTGGGCGACTATAAATACATTTTAAAATTCATAGTTTAGTAGGCAGTTCATTTTTATCATTGAGATTATTAAGTTTTCAAGTTTGAGAGCTTATAACTGAGTTTTAGAGACATTTTCTCCTTAGATTTGAAGATTTGAATATTTCCATTTCTAAGAAATTGGAAGTGGGTGTTGAATATTCTTCATCTTAAACCATTGTAAAGACTATATCAATCCTACCCAGTTGATGGAAACACAACTTGGTAACGATTTTTACCTTTTTATGATGTCTAGCTAAAACCCAAATTCTTGGGGTGTGATTATGTGATTGTGGGTTAATTTAGCTCCTGGGTATTGTTAATTGATAGTGTAAATGCTTTTTAAAAGTGATTTCATTCAGTAATTGTGGTTGAAATTAATGGGTTGTAGTTCAAATACAATCCTAACTTTGTGTTTTTGGCTTGCTCGAGAGAGAGGTTTTAACACCAAAATTTCTGAATCGATGGTTTGTGGGTATTGGGTTGTCATGGGTTTAGCTCAAGAGAGTGAACCCTAAACCCTTTTCCATACATTCATCTCGAGAGAGTGAATGGACTAAAGCGAAGGTTGTTCTTAATTACTGCTTATTCGAGAGAAACCAATTTGATTCGGGATAAATTGTTCGAGAGAAAGTTTACCCCTATTAAAGTCTAGCTTATTCACTGATTTACAATTATTCACTATTAATTGCAATTATGCGATTGTCTACCTTAGCCCATAATCCAATCACATTTCAAGAACCCGTCTCTATACTTGTTATTTTCGTATTATTTATTGTTGTAGCTGATAGTTGAAACAAATCCCCCTGATATGTGACACTTGTGTCACCCCAAATTTGAATAATGTTTTTATTCATTTTTAGCTATGATTGACTTGAGCATATTCTTACTTGCATGTTGATTCTCATCTACGTACCACTCCCTTGGGACTCGACCCCAACTCACTTAGTTGGGTTATATTACTTCATAATGTTCATTGACACTTAGTATTGGATGAAGTGTCTTTGATAGAGTTATTCAATCAAAGGGTGTTATGAGATTTGATAAGAAGGGGAAGCTTAGTCCCCGGTATATTGGCCCTTACAGAATATCAAAAAGGATTTGTAATGTAGCTTATGACTTGGAGCTACCACAAGACTTAGCAGCGGTTCATCCGGTATTTCACATCTCCATGTTGAAGAAGTGCATGGGTGATCCTTCATTGATCATACCAACTGAAGATATTTGGATCAAGGATAGCTTATCTTATGAAGAGATTCCGATTTAGATTTTAGATCGCAAGTCCGTAAGTTGAGGACAAAAGAGGTAGCATCAGTCAAAGTTCTTTGGTGGAACCAATTTATTGAGGAAGCTGCTTGGGAAGCGGAGGAAGATATGAAGAAAAGATATCCACATCTCTTTGAAACCGGAGGAGTTCCATATCAAGGTACTAATTCTTTTTTTTAGTACTCTATAATTTATATACTTGATGTGTTAGATTTGCTTGTTGGGTGTTTGAACTGAATGATTGATACTACACCTTTAGCCTAGTAAGAGTAATCTCATTGGAGGACGAATGTTCCCAAGGGGGAGATATTGTAACATCTCGCAAATTGAAATAAATAGGAAGAAGTTAAGAATTGGAAATAGTCAATTTTTGGAAAGAAAAGAAATCTGGAAAATTTGTTAAGCATGTTAAGTTGAGTTTTTGGTCAATTTCAAACGACCATAACTCCTAGCTCAGGATGAGTTAGCTGTGTTTCCAGATTTCGTAGGAAAGATCTTGGAATAATCTTTCCAACCATGAAAAGTTTGCGTGATTCAGAGTTCATACGAGTGAGATATGACCATTTGAAGTGGGGTTGTTCAAATAAGGAAAGTCTAAAACCGGATTTTGGAAGGGTATTTTAGTCTTTTCGTTACCTAATTATTTTAATCCATTTTTAGGAGTTTAATTGGGGTCAAATCAGGTTTAAGTCAGTTTAGAAAAAATGAAGTTCATGCTAGGTCTTGGAAAAAAGAGAAAAGAGGATAAAGGAGAAAAAAGTTCAAGATTCGTCGATTTCTTGGAGGTTTGCGTGTGGATTTCATCAAGAATTTGATCCTAGAAGGTATGTGAGACTTTCATAACGTTGGGTTCGTTCATCCACGTGCCAAACATGTTTAATTCAGCGTAAATCCATTCTAAAGGATTGGAAGTTTGAATGTTCTTGATGGGTATTCTTGAATTGCTTTTGTTCTTGAATTTGGGTTGACATTGAGGAGTTTCTTGAGATTAGAGTGTCGTTTCCTAGAGTTGTTTGGGTTAGATTTTCGTGTATATATTCTGGGTATCTGATTCTAAAGAACATTTGAGAAAAAGGATCGAGTTTAGTCGAATTTACATCAGAAAATGAGAAGATAAATTCGTCAGACTGTACCTGGGGAGGGTATGGCGCGGCGTGCCCCATCTGTGCCCGAGAGGCTGGGGTAGTGCGCCAAAAATGAGCCCCAGTAACTTAAGGGCTTGCGAGGCGCTCCAGAGATGCGCCCGGGTCATCTGCCCCCACCCTTTTTTCGACGTTTAGCCTGTTTAAGTCCTTCTAAAGTGTACTAACACTTCCTATTGATTCTAACTAATATAAATGGTTTCTAAACACTTAGAATCATCCTTAAACTTGAATCACAACCTTGAATCCCTAAATTCAAATTCAAGGAAAGTTAAGATCCAAGTCTAGAAAGTTCATAGAGTCTTTCCAAGAAATTTTTTACAAATGTTTTAATCTTGTTTTAAGACTTAAAGTTCAAGTTGAGTATAGAGTAAGAGTAAAGTTCATTTCTTCAAAGATTATACGGGAACTAAATATTCCCAAGAGTTAAAATGTCTTCATATTTGAACAAGAAAGGGGAACACTGATTTCCAAGAAGAGCTTTTAAGCTAAGTTTTGAGTAATTATCTCAAACAAAAGAAAGAAGTTTTGTTTTAAAAACATATGAGCTAAGTATATTTTTAGGAGTAGTTTTGAGCACCGATTCGGGAATGCAAGTTAATAATAACTCAAGTCTCCATAAACCATGTAGCCAGCATGGGTAATAAAGGGTCATACTTTTTAGATGATTCCTTAAGTGCTTTTAGCATAGACTAGTGGCTCCACTTTGTTAAGGCATTCTATATGACGACAAAGTATAGGACAATTCTGGCAGTGTGGGCAAGATGTTGTATCACCACTTAGGCTCATAGTAGTGGTTGTCGGTTAGAGAAACTCCCACAGAAACTATATTACTTTATTATATGAGTACAGTTGAGTTTGTTATTGCATTTCTTTAACGAACTAAGTTGCTTTCTACTGTCTTAAAGGTTTTTTATATATTGCATGTGTATTGTTGCTTTATATTGAGTTAAGTTAATCTTGAGTTGAGTAAATCCAAGGTAAGTGCTTCTTTCAGATTCCTTTAAGCTTATGTTATGTTTAGTTATCCCCTCGCATACTCGTACATTCAATGTACTGATGTCATTTGGCCTGCATCTTATTATGATGAAGACACAGGTAATCAGGATCATCATCCAGCACCTCGTTGATCCAGTCGAGCATTCAAAGTCAGTTGGTGAGCCTCCTTACTTTCCGGACGGCCCCTTTGTTAGCATTTACTTTTTAGTATTTTATTTGTTAGGATGATCGGGGGTCTTGTCCCGACATCCATCTCAGTTGTTCTAGAGGCTTCATAGATAGTCAGATGTTAGTTCTTTAGTCTTTTCATTTTCATTATCTTATGCTGAGAGTTGAGTTTGCCTAATTGGTTGGTTGAATGTTTTGTTTATAACATTCTAAGTTTTATATGAGTTATCTTTGATAAGTTAAGTCTTCCGCTGAGTAAATAAGCCATACCAAGGGTTCGCTTGGGGCTAGCAATGGTTCTCGAGTGTCAGTCCCGCCAAGGGTGTAGGCTCGGGGTGTGACACCAAAGAACAGATTGAATGACTTTCCTAATTAAAAATTCAACCAAAATCTTATTAAAATCGATATGAAACTAAGAATTTTTCTTTAAAACATTGCCCATTATTAATACTAATAACAAGATATTCTTAAGAATTTTTATAATAATTTTTTTAATCATTTGATATTTGAAATTCACCAAACTTAGTAATTTAGATTTATGGTTTGTACTGCCCATTCAATGAAGAATTATTTTTTTGCAAGAAATTTTTCTTTCCAACCTTTCAAATTTTGAGGCATTTAATTAAGAATAAAAAAATCTACTAAAAATTGATGTCAGTTCTATAATTTTCATCTTTTATTCTTATCCGTCCCTTTCTTTAATATTTTAAACCAGAAAACTACTAAAATACAAAGGAGAAAAGGTATAATAAAGCATTTTAAAAAAATATATATATTGATATCAAAAATCATAACATAATACTTACTTGTAGCATCAGTGAAACAAACTAAAACAAAACATACAAAAAAAAATATTGCAAAATTCTAAAATAATATAAATTTGAAATGATAGTAACTTTGGGTGATATCACTTTTGATGTGCTAGGTATATTTTTCAAAGATAAAGCCTCATTTTCCAACTTCTCTAAGCGATAATTCATTTTGGAGACGGTGGTACTTAACCATGCTTCAAATGTTATTATTTCATTTGCATTTAATTGGTCAATCGATTTTCACTAACTTCTTTCACCATTTTCTTCAGTTTGACTAAGCTGGACTAGTGTTTGAGCATATTCAATTTCTTCTATGTGCTCAAGCCTTTTCCCAATAACATCTAGGGATTATTGAGTTGATTCACCTTATTTCGTACTTGATCTGCATCTAGGCGAGTGTTTTCACTTAATTGTGAATTGGGATTCAAAAGACGCTCAATGACTGCTTAAGCTGTTAGGTGGAAATATGAGAAAGGGTTGTTGGCAGGTGAAAATAGTACTATTCCAATATCAACATCACACAAATCAACAAGTTCGCTTGCCATTCTGTATAGACTCGGGCCACGATTGGAAAATGCTACCACGATTGGAAAATGCTATATTGCGAGTACGTTGATTTTCTATTTTAGATATTGGAAATGTTTGTCGCACTCTAGTCTTCTTGCTCTCCATCGCTAAAATTATAAAGAACAAGAATAAAATAAAAGTTTATCTAAGAATTAATATGTTTTTTTTGAAGAAGAAATGACACTTGTGAGAAATAAAATATAGTGGCACTATATATGTACATCAAAAACTTCTACGCAATAAATTTATTACCAAATCATGTGATTGAAAACTAATTAGAGATATCTGGAATTTTACGCTAAAAGGGTAAATATTTTAACACTCATTATAAGCTTATCAACTGTGGATAGATAGTATGAAGATAATTATAAAAAAAATACTACCAATTATGCACAATAATCTTTTAAATTTTATAGTCAAAGTCAAATATAAGTTCAATAAATATTTGAATGGATATGTTTCAATGAATTAAGACAATAAAAAGTCAAACTTTCCATGTGTGGTCAGAATGATCATTTTATGAGAGAGTGTCCTGAGAACAGACAAGGTAATGGCAATGGGGGCAATAGAGCCCAATCTTCTACAGTTTCTCCACCAGACCAAGCTGCATCTAGAGGAGCTACTTCAGGGGCAGGAAGAGGATCAAACCGTCTTTATGCGATGACAAGTCATCAAGAGCAAGAGAATTCTCCAGATGTTGTCATTGGTATGATCAAAGTCTTTACTCTTGATGTTTATGCTTTGCTAGACCCATGAGCAAGTTTATCTTTTGTGACTTCTTATGTTGCAATAAATTTTAATGTTCTTCCTGAGTGACCAAGTGAGCCCTTCAGTGTTTGTACACCTATTGGTGAGTTTATTCTAGCAGAGAGAGTCTATCGTGATTGTCCCATTTTATTTAATCACAAGAGCACCATGGCTGATTTAGTTGAGATAGAAATGGTAGATTTTGATGTCATTCTTGGTATGGACTGGCTTGATTCCCATTATGCCTCAGTTGATTGTAGAACTCGAGTTGTCAAGTTCCAGTTTCAAAATGAGCTAGTCTTAGAGTTGAAAAGCAGTTCAACATTGCCTAAGGGTCGTTTCATTTCATACCTTAAGGCAAGAAAGTTAGTTTCCAAGGGGTGTGTCAATCACTTAGTCCGAGTTAATGAATCTAGTGTTGAGATACCTCATATTCAGTCAGTTTCAGTAGTAAGAGAGTTTCCAGAAGTCTTTCGAAATGATCTTCCCAGAGTCCCTCATGAGGGAGAGATAGACTTCGATATAGATGTTTTTCCAGACACTCGTCCTATATCTATTGTGCCATATAGAATGGCTCCAACAGAGTTGAAATAGCTTAAAGAATAGTTGAAAGATATCTTTGATAAGGGCTTTATTCGACCAAGTGTCTCACCTTGGGGCGCTTCGGTTTTATTTGTGAGAAATAAAGATGGTTCCCTTAGGATGTGTATATATTACCGTCAGTTGAACAAGGTTATCGTCAAGAATAAGTACCCTCTTTCAAGAATTGATGACCTTTTCGATCAACTTTAGGGTGCTACTTATTTCTCTAAGATAGACCTCAGATCTGGCTACCATCAGTTAAGAGTTAGGGAATGTGATATTCCAAAGACAACTTTCAGAACCCGGTATGGTCATTATGAATTTTTGGTCATGTCCTTTGGTTTGACTAATGCGCCTGCAACATTCATGGACCTTATGAATAGAGTATTCAAACCTTATTTAGATATGTTTGTTATCGTCTTTATTGATGACATACTAATCTATTCAAGGAATTAAGAAGATCATGCTAGTCATCTTACAATAGTTCTCCAGACTTTAAAAGACAGAGAGTTGTATGCCAAGTTCTCCAAGAGTGAGTTTTGGCTTGAGTCTGTGGCATTAATAGGCCACATTGTGTATGGAGATGGAATTAAAGTTGATACTCTGAAAATTAAGGCAGTACAGAATTGGCCTAGACCCACATCTCCAACTATTATTAGGAGTTTCTTGGGTTTGGTTGGCTATTATAGAGGGTTTGTAGAGGGGTTCTCGTCTATTTCATCCCCTTTTGACCAAGTTAACTCAGAAGAATCTGAAGTTTCAATGGTCTGAAGCTTGTGAGAAAAGCTTTCAGGAATTGAAAAAGAGGTTGACTACTTCCCTAATGTTAACCTTACGAGAAGGTACGGAAGGCTTTGTTGTCTATTGTGATGCATCTAGAGTTAGTTTGGGTTGTGTATCAATGTAAAATGGAAAATTTATAGATTATGCCTCCAGACAGTTGAAAGTTCATGAGAGGAACTACCCAACCATACTTAACGTTGGTTATCGTAGTATTTTCTTTGAAGATATGGCATCATTATTTCTATGGTGTGCATGTAGATGTGTTCACCGATCACAAGAGCCTTCAGTATGAGTTTACTCATAAAGAGCTTAATCTCAGATAAAGGAGGTGGTTAGAATTACCCAAGGATTATGACATGAGTATTCTTTACCACTCAGGTAAGGCTAAAGTTGTTGCTGATGCTTTAAGAAAGTTGTCTACGGGTAGTACCACCCATGTTGAGGAAGAAAAGAGAGAGTTAGCAAAAGATGTGCATAGACTTGCGCGCCTGGGAGTCTGACTAATGGATTCCACAGAAGGAGGAGTAGTGGTGATGAATGGAGCTGAATCGTTATTAGTGTCAGAAGTAAAAGAGAAGCAAGACCAAGATCCCATTTTGCTTGAATTGAAGGCAAATGTTCATAAGTAAAAAGTAATGGCTTTTGAACAAGGGGGAGATGGTGTATTGAGGTATCAAGGTAGATTGTGTGTACCAAGGGTGGATGAACTCCAACAGAGGATCATGAAGGAAGCTCATAGCTCCAGATATTCCATTCATCCGGGTTCCACAAAGATGTATCATGATTTGAGAGAGGTTTATTGGTGGAGTAGTATGAAGAAGGGCATTGCAGAGTTTGTTGCTAAGTGTCCAAATTGCCAACAAGTTAAAGTAGAGCACCAAAGGCCCGATGGGTTGGCTCAAAGTATTGAACTTCCGAAATGGAAGTGGGAGATGATTAATATGGATTTCATTACAGTTTTATCAAGGTCTTGCAGACAACATGATTCTATCTGGGTGATTGTAGATCGAATGACTAAATCAACCCACTTTTTGCCGGTATAGACTACCTATTCAGCAGAGGATTATGTCAGGTTATGTATTCAAGAGGTAGTAAGACTTCATGGAGTCCCTATTTCGATTATATCAGATAGAGGTGCACAATTTACTGCACAGTTTAGGAAGTCATTCCAGAAAGGCTTAGGTTCATAAGTGAACGTAAGTATTGCCTTTCATCCTCGAACAGATGGGCAAGAAGAGCGTACTATCAGACCTTAGAGGATATGTTGAGGGCTTGCATGATTAATTTCAAAGGTAATTGAGATGATCACCTACCTCTCATCAAGTTAGCTTATAACAACAGTTACCACTCTAGCATCCAAATGGCTCCTTATAAAGCTCTTTATGGGAAAAGATACAGATCTCCTATTGGATGGTTTGAAGTTGGTGAAGTAGGGTTGATAAGATTAGATTTAGTTCATCAAGCTATAAATAAGGTGAAAGTGTTTCAAGAGAGGTTGAAAATGGCGAAGAGTCATCAGAAATCCTACACTGATGTTAGGAGAAGGGAGTTAGAGTTTGATGTAGATGATTGGGTGTACTTGAAGGTTTAACCCATGAAATGTGTTATGAGATTTGGTAAGAAGGGGAAGCTTAGCCCCAATATATTGGTCCTTACAGAATATCGAAAAGGGTAGGTAATGTAGCTTATGAGTTGGAGCTACCATAAGAGTTAGTCGCGGTTCATCCAGTATTTCACATCTCCATGTTGAAGAAGTGCATGGACGATACTTCATTGATCATACCAACTGAAGATATTAGCATCAAGGATAGCTTATCTTATGATGATATTCCAGTTCAGATTCTAGATCGCCAAGTTTGCAAGTTGAGGACTAAGGAAGTAGCATCGGGCAACACCCTTTGGAGGGACCAATTTGTTGAGAAAGCTACTTGGGAAGCTGAGGAAGATATGAAGAAGAGATATCCACATCTCTTTGAAACCGGAGAAATTCCATATCAAGGTACTAATTCTCTTCTTAGTACTCTTTAACTTATGAGATTGCATGTTGTATTTGCATTGCTTGTTGCGTGTTTGAGCTGAATGTTAGATGTTACACCCTTAGCCTACTAAGAGTAAGCTCATTCGAGGATGAATGTTCCCAAGGGGGAGATATTCTAACACCCTGTAACTAGAAAGAACTAGAAAGAAGTTAAAAATTGGAAATAGTCTTTTTTGGAAAGAATATAAAAATCTGGAAAATTTGTTAAGTATGTTATGTTAGGTTTTGGTCAACTTCAAACGACCATAACTTCTAGCTCAGGATAAGTTAGGTGTTTTTCCAGATATCGTAGGAAATATCTTGGAATAATCTTTCCAACACCGCTGAGTTTGCGCGATTCCGAAATCGTATGAGTGATATATACCTATTTGAAGTTGGGTTGTTCAAATAAGAAAAGTCTAACCCGGATTTTAGAAGGGCATTATGGTCATTTCCATACCCCATGACTTAATTTCATTTTTGGTAATTAATTGGGGTCTAAACTGATAGGATTTAGTTTACGATTTTACAATATTGAGTTAGGGTTTTAGAAAAGAGAAAAGAAGAAGAGAATGGAGGAGAAGGAGCAAGAATCGTCAAATTCTTCAAGAATCGCTTGTGGATTTCATCAAGGTATGATCCCTATGAGGTATGTAAGTTCACACAGCGTTGGGTTCATTCACCCACGCACCAAACATGTTTAATTCAACATGAATTCATCTTAAAAGTTAAAAGTTTGAATGTTCTTGATGTGTGTTCTTGAATTTACTTTCGTTCTTGAATTTCAGATGAGATTGAGTAGTTCTTGAGAGTTTAAGGTCAATTTTAGAGTTGTATTTTATTAGATTATTGTGTACATATGCTGGGTATCTGAATCTAAAGAGAATTGAAAAAAAAATGAATCAAATTTAGGTGAATTGGGGTTGGAAAACGAAGAAGGAACAAGTCGGGCAAATCTGTTAATATTTTAAACCAGAAAACAACTAATATACAAAGGAGAAAAGGTATACTAAACATATTTTAAAAATTCATATATTGATATCGAAAATCATAATAGAATATAGACTTGTAGCATCACTGAAACAAACTAAAACAAAACATAAAAAAAACATATTGCAAAATTCTAAAATAATATAAATTTGAAATGATAATAACTTTGGGTGATATCACTTATGAAGTGCTAGGTGCATTTTTCAAAGATAAAGCGTCATTTTCCAACTTCTCTAAACGATAATTCATTTTAGAGACGGTGGTAGTTAACCATACTTCAAATGTTGTTATTTCATTTGCCTTTAATTGGTGAATCAATTTCCACTTACTTCTTTAACCATTTTCTTCCATTTGACTAAGTTGAACTAGTGTTTGAGCATATTCTATTTCTTCTAGGTGCTCAAGCCTTTTCCACATAGCATCTAGGTGATTGTTGAGTTGATTCACCTTATTTCGTACTTGATCTGCATCTAGGCTAGTGTTTTCACTTAATTGTGAATTGGGATTCAAAAAAAGCTCAATGACTGCTTCAGCTGTTGGGTGGAAAAATGAGAAAGTGTTGTTTGCAGGTGAAAATAGTACTATTCCGATTTCAACAACGCACAAATCAACAAGTTCTCTTGCTATTCTGTATAGACTCGAGCGACGGTTGGAAAATGCTACATTGCGTGTACGTTGATTTTCTATTTGTGACATTGGAAATGTTTGTCGCACTCTAGTCTTCTTGCTCTCCATCGCTAAAATTATAAAAAACAAGAATAAAATAAAAGTTTATCTAAGAATTAATATGTTTTTTTTTTAAAGAAATGACACTTGTGAGAAATAGAATATAGTGGCACTATATATATACATCAAAAACTTCTACACAAAAAATTTATTACCAAATCATGTTATTGAAAATAGTTAAAGATATCAGGCATTTTAAGCTAAAATGATAAATATTTTAACACACATTATAAGCTTATCAATTGTGGTTAGATAGTATGAAGATAATTAAAAAAAATACTACCAATTATGCACAATAATCTTTTAGATTTTATAGTCATAGTCAAAGTCAAAGTCAAATATAATTTAAATAAATATTTGAATAGATATGTTTCAATGAATTAAGACAAGAAAAAGTCAAACTTTCCATGTGCACTAATGTTAATCAAATATAAAATTTTAACTTTAGTTAAAAATTGAAAAGAAGCATTATAAGTGAACCAACTATAATAAACACACATTATAAGCTTATCAATTGTGGTTAGATAGTATGAAGATAATTAAAAAAAATACTACCAATTATGCACAATAATCTTTTAGATTTTATAGTCATAGTCAAAGTCAAAGTCAAATATAATTTAAATAAATATTTGAATAGATATGTTTCAATGAATTAAGACAAGAAAAAGTCAAACTTTCCATGTGCACTAATGTTAATCAAATATAAAATTTTAACTTTAGTTAAAAATTGAAAAGAAGCATTATAAGTGAACCAACTATAATAAACACACATTATAAGCTTATCAATTGTGGTTAGATAGTATGAAGATAATTAAAAAAAATACTACCAATTATGCACAATAATCTTTTAGATTTTATAGT
>JAJONZ010034693.1:0-10854 GCA_029582445.1 Solanum paucissectum | reverse complement strand
CACCTTGGTCCGGCTACGTGTGTATAATTTACTAACCCTTACCTTTACCTCATATTAGACATCATAATCGATGTTTGGCTTAGTTATTACTTCGCACCAATCGACACTAGCCTATTAGATAGTATCACACTAAATCTATGATGATAATTCTTTTCTTGTTGATTACCTCCTTGGTCCAGAAAGTAGCAACAAGGCGAGTTCTAAAGTTGCGCACTGTTAAAAAGTTTTTTAAACGAAAAAATTATCAATGCATGCAAAATACTATTCAAGAATTGCTTATTTACTATTTATACTTTGTTAATCGCTCATGGTTCCCACAACCCTAGTTGTGGAATTTAGTTACCGATAATCATATGAACATAATTCACTGTTTTAGATGAAAGAATTATGAACTTACGGAATTGAGAGTAACAAAGCAGGAATTTTCACCTTGAATTTCAAAATAAAGATCACCAAAACGTGCTTAGAAAATTAAGAATTTTTAAAGTTGCAACTTTTTCTCCCAAGCCAAAAACTAGAATAAAAATAATAAAGTCTCCCCCCCAAAAATGAGGTTTACATACCCTATTTATAGAAAGCAAATCATAAAATAAAAAGGAAACAAAATAAGGAAATAAAACTGCAGGACGCGTCTCCATTCCATGAGGTTGACCTACGGTCCGTAAGTCGAGTGACGGTCCGTAGATCTCTTTCGTGGCTCCATACTTATCCGATTTGAAATATTCACAAATCCACCTCTCTCAATCAGCTTCCACGAACCAGCAACACGGTCCGTCAGTGAGACGACGGACCGTCAGTCACCTCCATCGCTCCATACTTAGATTATTTCAACTCAGATACTGGAACCACTCCTCTGATCACTTCTACGGAGCTGCAGGACAAACCGTAAGTCATTCGACGGTCCGTCAGTCCCTACCGTGGTTCCACACTTGGTCAGATTTCCATGAGCTTCAATCTTGCCATGCCTGGTGGTCCTACGACCCTCATCTATGGGGCGTCACTCATCCTACAGTCCGTAGGTGACTCTTTTCAGCACTTCCCTCAACTACATCTTCATCTTTTCACGCTTGAGTTTATTTCCTGAAATTACAACAAAAACACATAAAACTAACACAAAAATGCCTTAGACATTCACAAATCCTAACTGAAACGTATCAATAGTACCGTAAACTGACGGTACATCAACTATATATGAAAATAAAATAAAAAAGTTATCCAATGTTTTAAAATGAGATCCCCAACGAGTGTCACCTGGTCTTTGAATCCCTCGTTCTTGATTCAAACCTTTTCCACTTTGAACCTCACCGCTTTCTAGTAGTTGTTCCAACCTCTCTGCTTGATGGTCCCGATGTTGATCTCTACGCTTAAATGATGATCCAACCATATTCAACACGTTAGCAATAATAGAAAATAAGTTATCCACAATTAATTTTTTTGGCAACAACTACAAGTGTCAATTGTAATGGGTGAGCAAAACAATGAATGCAATATGCAGATGGAGTTTCCTTCAAAATCAAAACTTTAAGACCATTCATTTTTCCCTGCATGTTACTAGCCCCATCATAGCCTTGTCCACGTATTTTGGATGTACTCAAAGAGTGTCTCAAAAGCAAAGAACATATTGTTTCCTTCAATGATTGTGCAGATGTATCACCAACACGAACAATAGCAATAACTCGCTCATTCACTTTGCCTTTTTTATTAACATACCTCAAAGCAAGGGCCATTTGTTCATGGTGTGATATGTCTTTAGATTCATCAACTAATATTCCAAAAAAATCTCCATCTAAGTCATCAATTATAGCTTTCACGATTTCTTGTGCACAAGAACTCACAATATCCTTTTGAATTTTTGGAGAAGTCATCATAGCATTTTTTGGGGCATGTTTTAAAATAACATTATTCATATCCGAACGCATTTTTCCAAGACATTCCAAAAGACCTAAAAAAAGACATTCATTTTTTGAAGACTCACTTTCATCATGACCTTGAAAAGACAATCCAAATTCCAAGATGAACCTTGCCACATTAGTAGAAGCCTCTAAACATATTCGATGCTCACTTCTTGTTTTGTCAAATTGCTTGTTAAAAGCAACTTGAATGGATTGAGATTGATTCGCAAAATCTAGCATCTTGTTGAAACACCTATTGTGGACGCTATTTACTTCACCAACATGTAAATTGTATCGTTCCAAACTATGATTCCAAGTCTTAAAATAAGTTTTCGTGAAAAAATCACCTGCATTTCCCTTTACATAGTCGTTTTTAAATAAATAGCAACATAAGCAAAATACAACATCTTTCTTCATACTATACTCCAACCATTTGGAATATGAACCCTTAAACCATGTGTTACAAAATCGATGCATTTTCGTTCCGAATCTAGTTTGAGGATATTCATTATCATTAATATCCGGTTGACAAGACAATTGTTGTATATAGTGTCTTCTCAGTTCATCTCGTATTTTAGGGCTATATTTATCAATGGATATTCTTTCTCCAGGATCCGGTTTAAGTGACTGCAAATCAAACTCATCTATAAAACGCAAAGAATTGTCTCTAAAACTAGCACTTGGTTGAGAAGAATTATTTTTCGTCAAAAATCTATCCATCTCAAATCACAAGAATCAACAATAAATTATTGCAAAAAAAAATACGCTTATAAAGAAGAACTTACCAATTTACGCAGAGATAATAGGAGTAGGACTTCAATTATGTAGTGAAGAAATAAGAATACTTGTAAGTTGTAGATTTTCTAGCAGTCTTCTATTTTGTTTAGAATTATGCTAGGGCTTTTATGTGTTTTTAAATTCAATTAAGAAAGGAATGGGACCATTTGACAAAAAAAGGGTGATTAAAAAAGGGGGTGGGGCAAGATGAGGTGGAAAATATGAGTTTTAATAAAAAAAAAATAAGAGAAAAGGCTGAATTTAAAGTTAAAAAATTATTGCCTTAGCTGGGAATCGATCTCACGCAGTCACACGCAGAGAGTTCGCGCATTCGACCAATGCACCCACAATAACTTTTGGTTGTTATGGTGCACAATTAAATATATGTTCATTTTATCAACTGTCTATATATATATATACACAATTTTTTAAAAAAAGTTACCGGGTGCATGTGGGTCCGCCCCTTACCCTAATTATGAAATTTAGCTACTCATTATCTCAAAAATACAATCAATTTTTTAAAAAATAAATATGCTTGTGTTAATCATAAAAAAATAAGAACAATAGTTAAACTATCTTTTATTAATCATTAATACAAATAAATAATAAAGGAGAAGAAAGAATAAATCACAATTCTCCGGCCTCCACGGCGGCTCTTCCAAAGTTTCTAAGCTAGAAGAAAATTTAAATTGTGTATTGTTTCTTTGTTCTTGGCTCCCCTAAAGAATAATTTTCCATGCCCTATTTATAGATATATAAACTCTTAATAAAATTATTACGTTCAAGACAAATTAAGAAAACAAAATCCAATTAAATTTGTTTTCCGTGTTTCTGGAAGCTGCCGCCTAACAAACTGTTTGGTCTCTTAGTAGCTGCCACATGGAAACAATTTGATTGAAAATTGGCGTCTCTTTGAATATATAGAAATATATTATTTTATTAACTTTAATGTATTAAGCTGTCTGTTTGATTTTCTTTTTCAACCTTCCATCTTTAATTCGTTTTAGCTCCAAACTTCTTCATTTTTTCACCAATTTAATCCTACAAATAAAATATACTATTTAGCACAATTCATAAAATTTATGCTCAAAAAAAATAATTAAAAAATAAAATATGAGGCAAATAATAATTAAATATCTATAATTTTAGCCTCACATCATTGTGTTCATCAGTTATGATTTAGTTGAAGTTAGTAATTTTAATTATATATGTTATGTTCTTAGTCCATTGTCATGTTGATTTTATCCTTTGAATTGCATAACATATAATCCCTTCTTTATCAACATATATCAAGATATTACAAACTATTGAGAAGCAAAGGTTTTTCTTCAATACCGTGATTTTCTGCCTCAAGAGGATTAGATATATATAGTAGCGATCCAATATCCAAATGTCTTATCTCTGACATTTTTCTGATGTATATCTACTGGGAGCATCAACCCTGACCATTTATCTTCGAAGAATTATGGTCTGTAGATTTCTCAATTCTTGCAGAAACATATCATAAATGTACAAGCTGAGGTATTACACAAGAGAAATCATATTCAATTGAAAATACGTAGAATACCTTAAGCAACTTCAACTGTAAAACATTTGTTTTTGGAATATCTACTTGCATTGAAATAAATGCGTGGATTATACCATTGCTATGTCGCTTACGATAATCATGTTTCTCTTCAAGTGTAGAAAGAAGGATCACTCGCCGTTGATCATATATGGATTTACTTAGGCATAGTTGGCGAAGAAGATCATGAATTTTCAAGTTCTTATCCTTCCATTAGTCCTTCGTGTACAAGCCAAAATTAGACTTCTATCTGTTAACTCTTCTAGATACTCCTATGCCACCACTTCTAACCTTTTATTATTTCTAATAAATTTGGAAACATTAATCTCTTTATCTTTAGGAAAACCTCCAAAGAAAGAATTGATTGAAACTGTTCGGATACATTACCAAAGAATCAGTTCAGATATTCCTCAACATTCTTCCAATTATCATGTGTTGGGTCCATTTGACCAAGAAGTCCAGCAACGACAACAATCAAGAGTGGTAGTCCTCGACATTGTAGTACAATATGCTTCCCTAGTTCTACAAGTAGAGGAGGAAACAAATCTTTTTTTGAATGATTTTTTGGTGAAGTTCAAACTGTCATCAAGACTTATAAAAGTATTTCTATGAGGTGGAAAATCAGGACAGCTGACATAATCAGCAACATACAAGAGCTGAGTGGTTAATGGAATTCGACTTCTATTGTCATCATTTGGAAATATTCTTTGCATTTGGTCCCATGCCTCAGTACTCCATATATCATCTTTGACAATTATAAATATCCCACCCTTCAGACCTCTTTACACAATCTTCATTAGTTGATCATCGCTCATTTCTTGATTGCTTCCTGTAATTGTAGAGACAACTTCAAGAAGCATTTGTCTTTCATTTTATTCTTCGAAGATAGTGACCTATGCATGTTTATCAGATTGAGAAAAAATATAATCATCATAAACTTTTTTGGCAAGAATTGTCTTACCTATATTGCACATACCAAAAATTGCTACGACAACTAAATCTTCTGTTTGGGCAGTGAGGTGTTCAAGTATGGCATTGAAGTCATCCTCCATCCCAACAATAGTCTTTTTTTACTAAATTGTATTTTTTTTCTGGTGGGGACTTGTTCTGGAGATTTTCTTTCATGCTTGTTAAACTCAATCTGTGGCACTTCTTTCCTGAGAGAATCAACATCTTTTTCCACTTTTAGCAATTTTTACTCGAAGTATTTACAAGGCCCTTGTCATGACCCACAACTTTTTCATACCACTTGGGCATGAAATTAAAGAATAAGTGAGCTTTCCTTAGTAGGAAGAGTCTACAGTCTCGGAGAGGTTTGAAGAAGACTGTAGAATATTATAGAAGATTACTTGGAAGGCCTAGACTTGTTAGAGAATTCTAGAAAAGTGGTGTATTTGTAAATATGTAGGGACTTGTATAACAATTTGTTTCTGAACTTTAGCCCTTAGGTGTGAACTATAAATAGGAGGGCATTCATTTGTAATTCAATCAAGAAAAAGCAAGAACTATTACATGATCGTAAATATGTAAATATTTACGTGAGCTTGAGCTTATCGTGAAAATAACGTAAGTTGTTGAGTGCCTTACAGAGAGTTTAGTTGAAGTCTAAGTCCATGACATCCTTCTCTATATCAGCTAAAACAATGCTTCTTAGGCTTGAATCAACTTTCTCTTCTTCTTTGTATATTACATCTCTGGTCCTCTTTTCTATAACCTTAAGAGTTTCAATATCTTTGGCTTTCTTTGTCGTATCGTCAAGGAAAACTTGCACAACAGAAAGATTTTGATAGAGAGATTGAACATGTTGTTGTGTACAACTTCAACAAACCAAAGATCAGTTAGGTTTGAAGATTTGTTCCGATGTATACATAAGTGAAGAAAGAGAAGCATATTTCTATTTATTTGTTGGAATATCTAAAAGATAGAGTCTTGCAGATTTAATCTCTCTGATTTTGTCCAAATCGTTTACTTTTCCATCTCTAAATTTTTATAATTGGGGGACAAAGACCTAGGATACTTACCCTTTATCATTTGTTTAGTTAAAAGAGATGATGAATGAGAACACAACCAATTACAAAACAAGAAAATCTAATTGTTTCACTCAATTTATACATATCTATAGATATGAGATGCACTTGTACAACCCAAGTTCTTTTCTATTTTATATAATTGTGAGACAAGGTGTAGTGCACTCATTGAGTTCACCAGCAAACCCCTGCTGTTTAAAATGATCTTTAATCTGAATTTTGAAATGTTCGTGTAGAAAATATATGATACATTTCATTATAATTTACAACCTTAAATAAATATATGTGTTGAAGTTAAAAGAAAGACACTAAGGATTAGTTTTGTTCGTTGACAAAATTATTTAGTACTATAATTTTGTTAGTAATATATCAGAAAAGTATATTTTGATGTTTATGTTCCATACCCTCCAAGTGAATGACAACTGTTGTAAAGAAAAGGAAGTAAATGAGAAAGTGAATTGAAATATAGAGCAAAAGAGAATAAAAAACTACTGTGGTCTTCTTTATTTCTGATGCAACTTGAAACTAAGAGACCTACCTATTAAATAGGCTTACAACGAAACTGAAATACTAAAATTTAGGTACCCACTAATTATTAATTAACTATTAGTCTGGCACAAAGGAAACTAAGACTTGGTCAAGTATCATTGAATCACTTCTCAACACCCTCACCCCCCCCCCCCCCCGGACTCAGACATGCAAACTCCAAGTTGGCCTCTGAAGAACTCGTGCTTTGCTTAGAAAAGTGACTTCGTGAAGATGTCTGCTATTTGCTCGTTTGTAACACAAGACTTCAAAATAACTTCACCAGTAGAGACAAGACCACAAATATAGTGATAGTAAAAAAGTTCAGTTGCACCAGTTGGTTTCTAATAAAAATCTGCAACAAGTCTCCTTAACCAAATTGCTCGACAAGTTATAGAGGTTTCTGCAATATATTCAGCCTATGAAGTTGATAAGACCACCACTTCATGCTTCTATGAATTCCATGAAACTGCTCTAGATCCAAGATTAAACGAGAAACCATGTGTTCTCTTTCTATCATAAATGATGCATGCATAATCACTATCAGTAAAGCCAGTTAATGTGAAATTTGTTGTCTTAGAATACCAAATTTCATGCTCTGTTGTCCCAGCTATATATCTCAGTACTCTATTTTTAGCTCCAAGGTTAAGCTTGCTTGGATTATGCATAAATCTCTATATGACTCTAACAGAGAAAACAATGTATGGTCTTGTATGGGACAAGTAATTCAAACCACCAACCAGGCTTCTAAAATACGTCGCATTTTCCATTTCAAAACCATCATCACGACAAACTTCTCATTAATATTCATCGGCATAGCAACAACTTTTGCAATTTACCATAATAAACTTTTTTAAAAAAAATGTTGCATATTTTTTGTTAAAGAAATATGCCTTCAATTTCCTATTTCACCTCAAGACCAATGAAATAATGCTACAGACCCAAATCAGACATCTCAATTTTTTTTTATCATGCAGTTCTTAAATTCATTGACGATAGACTCACTCGAACCCATATATATCATATCGTCAACGTAAATACATACCACCAAAAATCATTTTTACCTTCTTGTTTTACATAAAGAGTAGGCTCATTTTTACTTCTTTCAAAACCATTCTCATGGAAATATGAATCAATCTTAAAGTACCATGTCTGTGACGCTTGCTTTAAGACATAGAGTGCCTTTTTAAAACTTGTAGACCTTATCTTCTTTACCATTAACTACAAACCTTCAGGCTGTGAGACATAGACCTCCTCTCTCAAATAATCATTTTAAAAGGCAAATTTATCATTGAATTGGTACAGTAGCCAATTAAAATTAGAAGCCAAGGCTAAAAAAGTTCTCACAGTTTTAAATAGGGTAATAGTAGGAAATGTTTCTTCAAAGTTAGTACCTTGTTGTTGGGAATAACCCTTTGCGATGAGCCTTGCCTTGTGTTTTTGGATGTTGCCATCAACATATACTTTTAAACAGCCATTTGAGCCGAATAACTTTCTTTCCTTCCGGCAAATTTACCAAGCCCCATATCTGATTCTTTTGAATAGACAACAACTCCTCTTCCATAGCTTTGCACCATTTATCTTCTCTCTTCAGCATCTTCTAAATAAATACGATATGAAAGAAGTAAAGCAAAAGTACAAGATGTATTGTCAACATATGTGGGATTTTGTTTTTTATCCCTTGTTGATCTTCTTAATGCAATTGGCTTAGCTGATGGTTCTTTCAATGTTGAAGATGTTGCTGGTGCAATTGATGAGACACTCGATAGACTTGTCAAAACAGGATATGCTCCATACTCTTGATGAACAATATTGTTAGAAGGTAGAAATTAAATATTTGAACTTTCATTTCCTCAATTAAAGTTCCAACTTGCATCCTCATTGAACACAACATTTTTATTTACCATTTTCTCACTCACTTGATTATATAACTTATAGGCTTTGGATTGTGTTCTATATCCAATAAATATATATTTTTCACATGTGAGAAAATCCTTTAACAATTTTGTTGATGCTAATCTTGAAGCAAACTAGATCATAAAACATTCTTTTACATAAATCAGGCACAACTTTTCATGAAAACATCTTTCATAGATTCAAGTTTCTTTATAAGTTCATGTATTTTAGGATTGATAATCAAGAATAATTCCTGGGTTCATGTGAAATCATTAGTAAAATATGTAATTGATTCAAAATTCATAATAAGATTAAAATCATACAATTGAATCAACACAATTTGAACCTATGAAAAATTGAATGAAACCCTAATCAATTTTGGTGAAATTGAACTTGGAGAATTGAGAAGTTCTTGGGGCTCAATGTATGAATGAAACCCATTGATGAAGCCCTACATTCCTTGAGGTTCAAAGCCCAAAATAAATTGAGGAATTGGAGACTTGAAGCTTGAAACCCTAGGTGTGTTCTTAATTGATCTTATGTAACAACTTCAGCTAACTTTCCAATAGCAGTTAGTAGTGGAAGGAGTATTAGTTAATGTAGGAGATGCGGAAGGAGTGAATTACAAATAATAAAGGGCCTGGATTAAAATTAGCTAAATGAAGTTCAACGTTTGGGATTAGTCGAGAGGTTATCATATACACGTTGAGGGAAAGAGTGGAGACGTGAAAAGAAACTGGTATCCTACAATTCTCAACTTCTTCCTTGCCTCTTCTCTCTTCTTTTCAACTCCGTTCTAATCCTATCTTCTTCTTCTTTCGTTTTGGATTGAGATCAAGGAACTTCATCTAGGCTATATTTATTTAGTTCTATTTCAGTTCTGTAATTTAGCTCAGTGATTGTTAGATTGTTAGTTCAATTTCAGAAAATCGAAAATTGTTCCACAAACATTGACTGTGTTTTAGTTTAGTTACTTTTCTATTGAATTTTGAGTTAAATTCATAACAATTGGTATCAGAGCCACTGCTTCCAAAACTGTTGTTAGTCACTTATGGCTGAAGGCACTCGAATGCGAAGTATGGACGAGAAGTTAGCCCAACATGATGAACTGCTGCTCGAACTCCGGAATGGACAACAAACTGTGACGACCACTCAGCATGGAATCCAGGGTACCTTAGAGCTCCTACTCGAGCATATTAATGTCATGGAGCGTGGTCAGGCGAGAGGTGATGGGATCCTTCCTATTCCTGTTCAGGATGCTCGACCGGCTCGACCCAATCAGACGCATGTTCCTACCCCTAAATGGGAGCTTCCTAACTTCGAAGGCTCAAATCCTAAGGTATGGGTTCGTAAGTGTGAGCTTTACTTCAATCTCTATAGAATTGATGATGCCCAGAAGGTCGAGGGTGCATCCCTTTACTTGAATGGGGATGCAGAGATTTGGTATAATTCCTTGGTATTGACTAGAGGTCCAGTCACTTGGGACGAATTAAGGGAGGAAATTTGTGATAGGTTTGGAGATGTTCTGATGGAAGATGCGGTAGAAGAGTTTAACAAGCTCAGCCAAACTGGGGGCGTTGAGGAGTTTTTATGAAAATTTGAAGATTTAAAGGCTCAAATGATCGTGCGAAACCCAGCACTAAATGAATCACACTTTTTGTCTAGCTTCATTGGTGGCCTTAAAGAGGAGATTAAGTTTGTTGTCAAAATGTTCAAGCCTACTAGCCTTAGTTTTGCTATTCAGCAGGCTAGGATGCAAGAAAAAGCCATCGAGGCTGCATTGAAGAAGAATAGAGCACCTCGCAAAACAGTGGGAAATGTCCTTAATGCAAATAACTCTATGTTGCCTAGATCAGGAGCCGGATCAGCACCTGCTACTCAGAAACCTGCACCTTTCAGACTCAGCTCTGAAGTGTATGAACATCGAAAGGCTAATCACCTCTGTTTTAGGTGTGGTGAAAGGTACAACCCAGGTCATACATGTAGAATAAAGCAATTACAGTGTATTTCTGGTGATTCTGAAGAATTACCTCTGTACTTGGATGATCCGCAGGAGGTGGACGTTGAGGTGACAACCGATCTTGATACTGACATACCTGAGGCTTTGTGTCTTAGTGCTCTGTCGGGAAATTGTAATGGGGTCAATACCATTCTGGTTGCAGGTTGGGTAAAG
>JAJONZ010034692.1:0-11251 GCA_029582445.1 Solanum paucissectum | reverse complement strand
GTTTTAAATTGAAGTTTTTTAATAATATAATTTTATTAATTAATAATATAATATTATATAATAATTAAAGTTAATAAAAAAAAAAAAAATTACCGGTACACAATGATCCGGTAAGAACCGGTTCCGGTCCGGTCCAAACCGGTTCCAATCTGGTAACTAAGGGACCAGACGGAACCTTTGGAAATTTCCGGAAAAACCGGTTCCGGTAAGACCCGGTTCCGGTAACGAAATCCGGTAACGAAGACCGATTCCGGTAAAACCGGTCCTGTTGATCCGGTCCTGTCCGTTTGCCAGCCTTACTTTCATCTCAAGAAATCATCAAAACCCCAACAAAACAAGATTTAGAACGCCTATCAAGAACTTAAATCCTTCTACTGTTGAGAATGAAATTACGCTGAAAATAACATGTTTGGCATGTGGGTGAACAAACTCAACACTATGGAAGCTTACATACTCTTAGGGATCAAACCCATGGCGAAAATCTGCGACAAAACTCAAGAACCTCGATGAACGCCTTGATCCTCTCCTCTTTTCTCCTCTTCTTTCCTCTTTTCTCAAAACCCTAACTTATTTTTTTGAAGCGTAAACTGAATCCAATCAGTTTTGACCCCAACTTAATTACCAAAAATGAATTTAATTAATTGGGTAGTGAAAAAACCATAATACCCTTCTAAAATTCGGTTTTGACTTTCCTTAGCTAGACAGCCCAACTTCGAATGGACATATATCCCTCATACGAACTCGAAACTGAGCAAACTCGGTGGCGTTGGAAAGATAATTCAAAGATATTTACTACGGTATCTAATAGAACACCTAACTAATCCTGATCTAGGAGTTATTGTCGTTTGAAGTCGACCCAAAACTCATACTTAGCTTAACTTTGTCAAACGTTCCAAATTTGATTATTTCCTAAAATAGTTTCTTTTCAATTCTAAGTCTTTCTAGTTCTTTCAAAGAGTGAGGTGTTACAGGTTCGAGTTTTAGCTCAAAAATTTTGGGGTGTTACAACTGCACTTCGTGTATATTAAATTGTTGTCTCATTTAACTGTGTTAATTCAAATCGAAAGATATTGACACTTAAGTACACGTTCCTTTCTTTTGCCCAAAATTTGTTCATACTCTTTATCTTTGCATTAGTGGGAGATTTTGATGTTAATTTTACTTTTATTAATTAAGAGTAATGCAATGGGTACAAAATATTACGTTATAAAGAGATGAATTGCATATCTGTTTCAAATTATATTTTGTTAAATGTGATGTAATGACCTTTTATGTCATTAACATTCACATATGTTTCTAAGAAATTACTTCTTCTCGAAATTCTTCCTTTTCAAATCCTATATAAAGAAATATCTTGGGTGAAAATAAGACCACACTACCAACAAAAAGAAAAGAATTTTTTTTTCTTCCTTTCTTTTCTTAGCTTATTCTTAGAATTTTTTTTGGGAAATTGATTTTGGTCAACCTCCAAACTTTCAGCCACGAGTACACGTGTTTGAGAGTAATTGTGGAACCTTGGGGAGTGACATGTTGGTTCGAAAGTGATTAGGATGTCATGCGGAAGCTTACAATTGCAAATTATGACATCGAAAAATATTAAAACTGTAGAGAGAAAATTTTCCTCTAAACAAAACTCTTAAATGTCTACATTGTGGATTCTATTACGTTTTTGGTATAAGAAGAGGAGTCTTCAATTTATAGAGTTTCAAACGTTTCCTCTAAGCGAAGAATAATCAAATATGGAAGAAAATTATATTTTTTCTTTCAAGAAAAGTTTAAATATTTATGGTAATACTTTGACTTTCCTTTAAGCAAAAACTAAACTTAAAATATGGTAAGAAAATCAAAGCAAAAAATCCTAACAAATCTCCCCTTTGGCTTGAATTTTCTGGCAAAATAATCTTGATCCTCTTTCTTCACACAATCTTCATGTATCACTACTGATTACCATGATTTAAAGAATTGATATGGGTAAAAAATTGGATCCCCGTGTAAAAAAGTTATGAGCAGGGTTGAAAGTGGAGCTCATGCGTTAAATGTAATATGTATGAGTTGAAAGTGGAGCTCATGCGTTAAAAGTAATATGCATGAGTTGAAACTGGGGCTCATGTGTTAAAAGTAAGATGCATGGGTTAAAAATAGAGCCCCAACATTAAAAGTTTACAAGGGTTGAAAGTTGGAGCCCATCTGTTAAAGTAATCATGGATTGGAAATTGATTTTGTTTTAAAGGATGAAGCAACATGATTGTTGAAAATTTATCTGAAATTTTTCTCCACATGTAGTAGCACAAAAATCTTCATTATCATCACGTTGATTGTAAATTGATCTGAAACCGCCTTGAACATGTCTTCAACTTTGTTCCATTGGATCATTCAACCATGTGTTCTGATACCACTTGTTGGATTTGGAAGTGATTAGGGCGTCATGCAGAAGATTACAATTGCAAATCATAACATTAAAATCATATGGCAAAAACTTATACTAAAAATCAAAATATTATTATATGGTTTGATCAATTGATCTACATATGAAAACTGATAAAAAGGAAAAATATTAAAACTTTAGAGAGAAAATCTCCCCTAAATAAAACTCTTAAATGTCTACAACTCTACATTGTGGATTCTATTGTGTTTTTGGTATGAGAAGATGGGTCTTAAATTTATAGAGTTTCAAATGTTTCCTCTAGAAAGAATAATCAAATATGGAAGAAAATTATAGTTTCCCTTTAGGAAAAGTTCAAACATTTATGGTAATACTGTAACTTTTCTTTAAGAAAAAATTAAACTTAAAATATGGTAAGAAAATTAGGGCAAAAATTCCTAACACGATCGGCTAAAACGATTTGCACTGGAGTCGGGTTGAAATCATTTTCAAGGTAGTAGCTTGTGTTGCTCCCAAATGCACATGCAAATGTATGTAGTCGCGCAAGTAATATAGTGGCTCTAAAAGAGTCGGATTATCGAACCAAAAGGACTTGACAATTAACTATTTACGAAATTATACTAATCCTGGTTATTTATTTAAGGGGATGATTACAAAGATGAATATATATTAACTAAACTAAAAATAAAAATAAAAATAACTAAAAAGCAATTAACTAAAAAAAGATAGATTTTTTACACAGTCAATGAATGAATCAATCTAGAATTATGGTTTAGCTAATAATCATATTTAGCATCAATTTAATCAAATTATTTGATTATCTAGTTGTTGATTCACGAGGTTGATAATATACTCATGATTTCTCAACCTTTAACCGTCTACCACAATTGACAATCTAAGTACATGTTGAGCGTGGATAGATTGAATCAACTATGGAGCATTACGCCAAGCACGCACCTAGGTATATCTATGTCCTAGCCACAAATCAATTCAAGTAATATGCAAGAAAATATTATGCTCCTTATATTCCACGTTCTATCCCTCTATTTCTCTCCCGAGTTCAAAAGAAGATAATAATATTTTTTTCAATGGTGACCACGCATAAAAATAGTAATCACAAGAATATAAGAACAACCAATATGTTAAACAAGTATGCCGAATCAAAAATCACTAAACAATCATTTTATAAGTTAACATAATCTTAGAACGAGAAATTTAACTCCACCTAGACATAGAGCAATTACAACGAATCATTCAAAGAAAAGATGTAAAATAAATAAAAGAAATAAAAGAGTAGAGAAGATGAAACCCAGATAAAAAGTTTTTTTGTACGTTCTGTCCTTCCCTCCTTAATAATTATTCTTATAGATTATTTAGAAATATAGGAAACCCTGAATAAAATAATTGAGTTCAAAATAAATTGGGAACCCAAAACCTTTAACGGGGTTGGATTCCTGCGTGAACAGTGACAACGTTCAACAATTGTTGTTTTCAAATTCATCATGTCACGTGGCCGCATGTCTATACTTCAATTCAAATTCTTCTTCAACTGTACTTCTAATATATCAAATATTATCGTATTTAATTTAATTCATTAAACTGTCTGCTTTATTTTCTTTTACCATTTTTCATCTTTAATTTATTTTGGCTTCAAATCTCTTTATCTTCACATCAATTTAATACTACAAATAAAATATATTCCCTCTATTCCTAATTACTTGTCCACTTTTGAATTGACACACCTATTAAGAAAATAATTATTAACATATTGAGTTTACCATTTTACCCCTATTAATTATGAAGTAGATAAATTAAAAAATTAAGATTTTCAAGAAATTCTATCTTTTTCAAAGTAATTAATTAAGGGTATAATAGGTAAAAAAAATTATCATTTCTTGATCTATTAAAATGGACAAGTAAATAGGGACAACTAAAAAAGATTACTATATATATATATATAGTACTCCCTCAGCTTGCCACAACACAATATTTATAATAGGTTATTTACTTCTTTGTAATTTTAGTCCAATATCATGATTATAGTATTTTTCTCAATAATCTTAACTCAACTTCAAAAATTAACTTATGAAATGAGGATTATCCAAATACATATAAACAATAATTAATCCATTTTTTAACTAATGCAAGACTTTTACTAACTCTAAACACTTATAAACATGTTGTGTGTTTTACACTAAGACACGAGTGCATAATGACTAATGTCATAGATTGCTTTGTGTCATGGACGGACCCATCTATATATAGTAAGATTCTTTTAAGGGTAGAATAAAGCTGCAGGAAGATCCATCAAATATGATTCTCCACCATTCACTTTACAATGAGTTTCAAAGTGTCTATGAACATGAAAAATTTCCTTTCTATGGCTTATAACTTAACTCAACCCCTAAAGTTAGCTTATGAAAAGAGAATTATCCAAGTATATATAAACAAATCATCAATTTATTCTCCAACCAATACAAGGCTTTTACTAGCTCTAAAACTTGTAAACATGTTGTGTCATAGATTTGCTTTGTCGCATGGACGGACCCATCTATATATAGTAAGATTCTTTTAAGGGTAGAATAAAGCTGCAGGAAGATCCATCAAATATGATCTATGAACATGGAAAATCTTCTTTCTATGGCTTATAACTTAACTCAACCCCTAAAGTTAGCTTATGAAAAGAGAATTGTCCAAGTATATATAAGCAGATCATCAGTTTATTCTCCAATCAATACAAGGCTTTTACTAGCTCTAACACTTGTAAACATTGTGTCATAGATTGCTTTGTCGCATGGACGGACCCATCTATATATAGTAAGATTCTTTTAAGGGTAGAATTAAGCTGCAGGAAGATTCATCAAATATGATTCTCCACCATTCACTTTACAATTAGTGGGTTATGATTGATCCAATATACGCACAAACTTATATATCAACAATTATATTGTCTTTTACTAATATAAAGTTAGTATCATGATATCACTGCATCAAAAAATGATCTTTAGAGTCAATTAATAAACGATAATAGTTTAAGTGTCGTTAAATATGTATTTTTAGCGGTAATTATCACTCTTTGTATATTTCTCTAAAGTCTTTAGTGACATTGAATCTAATGGTTCTTAACTAATATCGGTAAAGACTTTAATACTATTTATTAATGTGTCTATTTATTGCCGCTAAAAGTTATTTTTATTGTAGTGTATATCGTTTCGACAAATTAAACTATTATAATATGTGTGACGTTTTAACGAAATAAATAGTAACTTATATGTACATTTATATTTGGTGTATGTATAATAATTTTGAGTCATTCAAATGTTTGTTGTCATGTTGACATGATTGCATTATAATCTTTTGTGTCTAAATGTAGAAGTAGCTTCAAGATTATCATTCATTAGACTTCAGTGTTGATCTAATCTCTTATAATACAAGAAGGGTAAAGAGCTTTAGTTGCACTAGCATTTTCAAAAATTCAAACCTAACCCCTTGATGACTAATTTTTGTTGGATTTTAAAAAGCTCTCAATAAAAAATGAAGAGTTTTTTACTTTTCTGAAGGGTCGTAACTTTTTTGAAGAGTTCCGACTTTTTTGAAAGATTGTGAATTTTCTGAAAGGGTTGTGACTTTTTGGAATGGTTGTGACTTTTACGAAGGGTTGTGACTTTTCCAAATGATTTTGACTTTTTTGAGAAGCGAAGGCACAATAAACACTTGTTCATACTATCCTTTGTTGTCTATAAGTAGAAGATTTTCTCTTATTTATTTTTTAAAAAGTATTTTTTGAACTTCTTCTTATTCTCCATAAACAAATTCTAGTGTACTTTATTGTCATTGAGTGGTTTGTTGTCACCATGCATGATTTTAGGTACTTAATTATGCACCAATGAATAAGATCGTTCTATCTTGGAAGGATATCATTAACCTCGGGTACTTGAGGGAAATAATTTTTCTTAAAAAAATATTGTGCATTCAGTGGGCTCGATTTTTTTTCTTGAGAAAAAAATATATTTTTTACATTCGTTTCTATTTACTGATTTTAAGTTTTCTAATTTTAGAAATATTCTTTAAACTTTGTTGTTGTTTATCATGTTCTCCAAAATTATTATTCTAAATATTTTTGTAATACAGAATATATATATATTTATGGAATCACGTGAAAACATATTGCCACTATAAAACAAATAGGGTGACCCGCCCACCACCTTTGGTCATCCAAAAGCAAGAAACTAGCTAGATTGCAATCTTGTCTTTCCTTTCCTCTTTCTAATTATTATTTAGGCGAAAAAACTTAAATATAGGGCTGGATATAATAAATCGGAAATTGAATTGAAATTTTTGGTAATTTGGTATTTGGAAGTAAAATTTTAGAATCATGGTATTCGAGCTTGGGTTTGGTATGAGACGTTAGTACCATTTGGTATTCGATATTTCCGAATGAACATAAACAACCCAAATACATGTCTTTTAGTTGTATCAATTTGTTTTTCTTGATTCTTCTAACTTGTTAATATTCAATTTTATCTTGTCTTCAAATAAAAAAAAATAGAAATGATTGAAAAAGTAGTATTAAATTTGTAATTCAATCAGCTACAACTTCCATACGGTATTACCGAATACCATATCAAATCAAAATTTAATTTGCCAATTACCAAAAAAAATTTAGTATTTGATATCTACTTTTAAGTATCAATTATCAATTTATTAAACCCAAAATTTGATAATACCAAACACCCATCCCTACTTAAATATGTCATTAACTTTTAAGAGAAGTTGATTTATATTATTTTTTGTTAAAAGTTGATATCATTTATGATGTGGCCATAATCTAAAGTATCCATTATTCACGCCATTATATTTTAACGGAAAACAGGAGATAAGTGCACGAATATTCGCTTTTGATGTTGACATTTAATCAATACTTGATTTTGATGTCGTCATTTAATTAATTAATAGCCGCTTTTAATGTTAACATTTAACTAATACCCACTTTATAATTTCAGACATTTTTAGTAAGATATATGTAAAAATTGATACACTTGTGTGTGTATATATATATTGTCACGCCCTGAGCGGCTGAGCCTACACCCTAGACGGAATTGGCACTCGAGAACCATTAATGGCCCCAAGCAAATCCTTGGTCTGGCTTACTACTCAGCGGAAGACTTTACTCAACAAGATAAATCCATGTAGTAAACTAGAATGTTATAAAGGAAACATTCAATCGGCCAATAAGGCAAACTCAAGTCTCAACATAATAGAATGAAAATGAAAAGACTAAAGAACTAACATCAACTAACTGTCTATGAAGCCTCTAACAATTGAGATGGACGTCGGGACAAGACCCACGACATCCTAATGAACTAAAATGATAAAGTAACAAAAAAGGGGATCCTCCGGAAGCAAGGAGGCTCACCAACAACTCTGAAGCTCAACTGGATCAACGATGCGCTGGGTGCTGATCCTGGTTACTTGAATTTGCATCATAAAAAGATGCAGGCCAACTAGCATCAATATATTGAATGTACGAGCATGCGAGGGGAATACTAAAACAAGACATAAGATTGAAAGGAACTGAAGGAACATACCTGGTCTCAACTCAACTCAACTTATTTCAATATAAAGAAATAATGTAAATGTAATATAAAGAAAAGTTTTTTAAAACATGGATAACAACACTGTGTGTTTAGAAGTACAATGGTAACTCAGTTTGTATGCAAGGATACAATATAAACTCTGTTTGTATGTGAAAATACAAGTAATCTATGTGTATATAAAAATACATTATATAAATGTGGGAGTTTTTCTAACCGACAACCATCACTTAAGAGCTATGTGATGATACATCATTTTGCCTCACGCTGCCTTATACCTTTTTGGGGGTATAGAACCTAACTACTAAGTGGATCCACTAGTTTATGCTAAAAAGCACTAAGGAATCATCTAAAAAGTATGATCCTTTTCTAACCACATTGGCTACATGGTTTATGGGGACTGTGAGTTATCTAAACTCTCCTCCATATTGGGGATCAATACTACTCCCAAAATATACTAGCTCATATATTTTTAAAAACATAACTCTTTCTGTGATTTGAGATAATTGCTCAAAAACTAGCCCAAAGGCTCTCTTGAAAATCAGTGTTTCCTCTCTTGATTAAATGTGAAAACATTTACTCTTTACTGAAAACAGCTCAAAGGCTCTTTTGGAAATCGGTGTTTCCATTCTTGATTATATGTGAAAACAGTTACTCTTTACTGAAAACTAGCTCAAAGGCTTTTTTGGAAATCGGTGTTTCCTTTCTTGATTAAATGTGAAAGCATTTACTCTTTGGAATACATAGTCCCCATATACTCTTTTGAAGAAATGATCTTCACTATTTACTCTTTACTCAACTCAAAACTCAAGTCTTAAAAACAAGTTTTAAAATATTTTCAAAAGACTTTTGAAAAAGACTCTAAGAACTCTCTAAACTTGGCTCTTAACTCTACCTTGAACTTGAATTATGAATTCAAAGTTATGATTTATGATAGGAAAGATCTCGTGATGTTTAGGAGTGTTTTTAGATAGTTAAACATGAGAAACGATCAAGTAATCACTGTCTGGACGCAAGTCCGCGACGCGGAGATGCATTTAAATATTTGGTCGCGAAATAATTTTGAGGCAGAGGGGTCCGTGACCTCTCCGCAATGCGGAGAAATCTTATGCAAAAGGGGAGGCAGGTCCGCGACACGGACTGGGTTGCTAGTTTCTCCCGACTTTTTCCTTCTTCGTTTTGTAACCCCAATTCGCCTAAATTCGATTCTTTTTCTCAAATTCTCTTTAGATTCAGATACCCAGTATATGTACACAATAATCTATTCATAAAAGACTCTAAAATTGACACGATTTTCTCAAGAACTCAACAATCCCAACTTAACTCAAGAACGAAAGTCAATATTCAAGAATACAATTCAAAATCATTAACTTTCAACTTTTTAGAACGATTTTCGCTGAAATGATTGGCATGTGGGTGAACGAACCCAACGCTATGACAAACTCACATACCTCTTAGGATCAAATCTTTGGTGAACTCCGCAGCCAAAATCGCAAGAACTGACGAATCTTGACCTTTTCTCCTCCTTTCTCCTCTTGAGTTCTTTCTCTAAAAACCCTAGCGTGAAATTTGAGTGCGTAAACTGAACCAATTCAATTTAGACCCCAAATAAATTACTAAAAATGGATTTAATTAATTGGGTAATGAAAAGATTGAAATACCCTTCCAAAATTCAAGTAACTTTCCTTAATCAGACAGTCCGACTTCAAACGGTCATATCTCCCTTATACAAACTCAAAAACTAGCAAATTTGGTGGCGTTGGAAAGATAATTCAAAGAACTTTCATTTGATATCTTGTAGCCCACCTAACTCATTCTGTACTAGGAGTTATGGTCGTTTGAAATTGACTCAAAACTCATTTTTAACATAATTTGCCAACTTTTAGATTTTCATTCTTTCCAAAAATGGTTCTTTCTAATTGTAGCTCTTTCAAATAACGGAGTGTTACATATACACACTAAGAAAAATGACCTGTGTCAGCACGGGCCCAACATTATTAAAAAATATATACAAAATATTAGGATAAAGTTATGCATAATTTATTTTTACAAATTTATATAATATTGATATTCTAATTAAATTTTTAAATTTCAATTATCTAAAAATATAATATAGTAGAGGAAGATGTTTTCAATCACGATAAATTCTCTCTGAAGCGTAAGGAGTCTATCGACTTTTTCATTTTATTTTATATGATATTATTTTTATTTGATTTTAAAGATCATGTTTATCAATTATGAATATCTTGGAAACAAAAAACCTATAAAACTATCTCCGATCCATCTTCATTTTACTCTATATTCTCTGTATTTGGAGAGTAAAATAGAGAATGCTCTCTCCAATCATTCTCTATTTCACTCTCTATTCTTCATTTATAGAGAGGATTGAAGAATTATTATTCACACTCTCTATTTTATTTTTTAATTATTTTATTATTATTTCAACTATATATATAATGGACATTCTCTCTCTCTATATATATATTCTACTTATATAGAAGTGTGGGTTAAGTTGTTGGTATCAACATGTATGTTTATTGTCAATAGATTAAAAATCAAGGGTAGTTTTGAGTTTTCATGTTTAGGCTTCTCTTGTTTTCTTTTTTTTAAAAAATATTTAGACATTTGTTAGTTGTCCAATGCTTAATCTGTAATTCCTTCTATTTTTTTTATTTACATGTCATTTATTTCTTCCGTCAATTTTTACTATTAAAATATTTATTTATTTTTATCTGTCTAGATTTATCGCTTTTAGTTCATAATTTAATTATTATTTATTAACTATTGTCATTTCCCAATATATTTTTCAAAATATTTAATTTATTAAGTAAAATTGTGATTTTCTTTATTACTCTCTATGTCCCTAATTACTTGTCTACATTTTCTTGTATAGTTGTCCATAATTACTTGTCCATTTTGACAAATCAAGAAAGGACAATTATTATTTTCTTAATAGGTGTGCCCATGAGCGGATCTACATGGATCGAAGGGGGTTCATCCGAACCCCCTTCGTTAGAAAATTATACGGTATATATAGAATTAATTTTTTGATTTATATGTATATACCAAGTGATGAACCCCCTGAACATAAGCTAAGGGCTTGGTTCAGTGGTAAAGGGGGTTCAAGAATTCGCAATATAAGTGCTGGGTCGCGGGTTCGACTCCTTGTAACAGTGTTTTCCCCCATATTTCAGCCGATTTTCATTTAATTTTCTAAATAAATGAAAATTTTGTTTTGTTTGAAAACCTATTGAGATTTATACTATTTTATTAG